>NW_019059680.1:842675-860453 GCF_000696155.1 Zootermopsis nevadensis
GGAACAGAAAATCAAACAGTGGATAAGAGAATTAAATTCTTATACAAAACGTATCAATTACATTACATTACTGTCATCCGTCTAAAGTAAAAGTAAAGCTGTCCCACTATACGTCATTTAGGCGTTTGGGGGAGTGGAGGTATAGCTCCTACTCATTCTTGACTTCGGCACTAGATAGGGGTGAGTGGTCAGCATCACGCCCCGGCCGCGCTCTAGCCCCGGGAAAGGACCCCGGTACCCATTTTAGAGGAGGCTGGGTGGGCCCCAGAACCGGTCTGGACGCAGAGGCTAGAGGAAAGAACGTGGGCCGTGCAGGGTTTATCAACAGGAAATGGCAGTAAATATGACTCCCGAAATGTCTTTCGTATCAAATAGTCCCCTACACCTCAGAAAATGGAGAATGTTCAACATTGGTAAAAGAAAGAAACAACAAACAGACTAGAAGGCATTTCAATTTACACCATCATGGCCACTTTTATAATAATATATTATGTATCTAGATAAGCTTTTCAAATATATTCTCATTTGTTCGATTTTATTTTCTGTATCTTGAACATGTCACGAAAGTGACTTCGGTTCGTTGGAAATACGCCTTTGCGTTTTGTTGGCCTGCGAGGGAAGAAATGTTTAAAAAGATAATTCCCGCACTTCTTGGGGTTACATATCAGCTTCTTCCTTCACGGTTCCGAATATGTCTTAGTGTGTGGCTCCAATTTAAAAGTTGTTTCGTAATATATTTGTCCAGTAGTACAAAATCGGATGTTTTGGCATTTATTATAACTTTTGTATGTACTAACACTTTTCATGTTGAGGGTTAGCAATTATCTCTTCGCCTGCGACAGTAACACCAGAGGCAGGCCAATATTTTCCTATCCACAGCCTGTTAGGCCCTTACTGGCTGGTTCTTTTGAAGGCACAGGTAAAACTTGTGACTCTCTCGTGTATTTGTAAAGAATGGTTAGCACAGTGTTGCGGCACGAAATGTTTACACACAGACTACCTGAGTGGCAGATCTTCCCTTAACATAATTAGCACGGTAGTTTACAAGGTGACGTTATTATCCCTAAATTGTAAAACATTTTCTCACTATCCAAGGTGATATTTCACCCACAGAAGTTCAGTGTATGTTCGACTTTCTCCCTGGGGTTGAGCTTAAGAAAGGAATATTTTTGAAAATGTATTTCATCTTCAGCTGAGTCACAACAAAGGTTCCAAAATTTCTGGTTATCCACACAAAAATCATTCCGCATGTGTTTCATTTAAAGGTGCACAAATGTACTGACAAGAAATAAGAAATATAAATTGTTTTATCCCATCATTTATATTTTATCATGGGCCTGATGCATTCTAAATTGTTAAAATCGCATCAGGAACCCAGGAACTTAAGCAGCAAGTTATATAATTCACTTCAAAGTACGCAACAACAAGATCTAATCATTTGAAAGTTAAAGACTAGTTGTGTCAACGTAGAAAGATAATTTAATTTCGAGTTTAGTGGAAATTTTTATATAACTAACTAACTAACTAACTAACTAGATGGCTTACCGAACCCAAAGGTTCATCACCGAATTAACCAAAGGCCTCCACCGGACCCTGTCCTGGGCCAACAAAATTCAGTCTCCTTCAACTCCTATCTCCCATAGATCCCGCCTGACATTATCCTCCCATCTACGTCTAGGTCTTCCCAGCAGTCTCTTCCCCTCAGGCTTCCCAACCAATACCCGGTGCACACCTCTTGTCCCATCCATGCGCGCTACATGCCCCGCCCATCTCATTCTTCTCGACTTAATCACCCTGACAATACGGGGAGAGAGAAACAGATTTTTAAGTTAATCATTATGCAGTTTTCTCCATGCCCCATCGTCTTCTCTCCTAGGCCCAAATATCTACCTCAACACCTTATTCTCAAAAACCTGCAATGTATTTTCCTCCCTCAGAGTGAGAGACCATGTTTCACACCCATACAAAACAACATGCAAAATTATTGTTTTGTTATACTTTAATTTTCAGGTTCTTAGAAATCACAATTTTTTATATAATAGTAACATTTTATAAAGAATGAGTGTTGTAATGATAAACATACTCTTCAAGTATATTTGGTAATCTACTCTGAAAACCGGAACATCGTGAACAACAAAATATTTTGCCTCCTAATTAGAAGCGTTGTCAAATGTTTGTGAATTTTATTCGCATTTGCTAACGTGTTTACAAACAAATTGTTAAATATACTAGCTCTTGGTAATATAACACTTACAAGACTTCGAAATTTGTGAGCTACAATCAACATAGTAAGAGGGTGAACATGAGTAATAATTTTAGGTTGACAGTCCGTCTGCACAGTGGTTTTCGATTATGCTCTCAATGTTTATTAAGATCCGCTTTACATGTTTTGACTCTAATTAGTTGTCTTCACGCGATTCTCTTTCAATTCTTGAAACTAACAAATGCGCCTGCTAAATTGTGTACACATTTGAAACAGATGATATTTGAATGAATCTGCATGAATGTTTTACAGTTATTCATAATAGGAATGTATATGGAAGCATAGGAAATTTAACATAGAGTAGAAACATGCTTTTTTCACGGGTTTAAAAAATATTCTTGAATCTATTGGAGGAAATTATAAGTTGTGTGGCTATTTTGTAAGATATTGTTTAAGATACTAAACTATTAGGATGCTAGCTGTCTTTGAGTTAAAATATTTTCGGGTTATTAAACTTGGAGGCGGAATTAAGCTTTCTTGTTGCACTTTTATTGAATTAATTTTTGTATAATAAATCAGCAGAGATTGGAATTATAGAAGTGGCGTAGATGAGTGTATTACATCAGTATAGGTTTTTGTTGGGGGGGGGGGGGGTTTAAAGTGTAGGTTCTAATTGATTGGCGTTTTATCTAATTCTTACTTACAGTATCATGTTGAAGGGATCCCAGGTTGAATGTACCGATGACGATACGTGCCAGTAGGACTTTTGGTTAAGTATGATAGTGCATTAGATGACGTGATTTACCTGTTGGGGTATTTATCTGTGAATATACAGGATAATTCAAAAATATGTTTACAAACTTTGTGTGCGTGTTGCTGGATCAAAAAAAAAAATCCTATAAACATGTGTTCACAAATACATCTTTTTGAAAATAATAGCCACAAATAAGTTTAAATATATGCCCTTATTGCCGAGTATAAGGACAGGGATGTTTCTTTATAACATATGCTCAAAGGTTGCTCCTCCGTTCTCCACTCATGCCCGAGCACGACATACACAAGACTGACGGATTCGTTCATACACACCAGGGTTTCCTCGAATCATCTGGCATACATTCCGCGCACGTTCCCATAGGTCTTCTTTATTTTATGGGTGTTGCACAGACGACGGACTTCCAGTGACCCACAGATAGAAGTCCAATGGTTTCAGGTCCGGTGACCTCGGTGACCATGCGTCCAATCCATCGCTGAGGGTACTGTTCATTGACATAATATCTGACGCGAAGGGAGAAGTGTGCTGGGGCTCCGTTGTGCATAAACCACATTTTTCTTCTTATATTTAGTGGTACAACTTCAAGGAGATGTGGCAAGTGTCTTCTTAAGAATCGCCGATATGAAGGTCCTCTTAGACGCGATGGAAGCATGTGTGGACCAAGTATGTCGCCAACAATTCCTGTCCAAACGTTAATTGAAAATCTTTGCTGGAAGCTGGATTCACTTTGACATAAAGTAATTTATTGAAACTTACTTTTGGCTATTATTTCGAAAATGTAACACTTTGGACTCAAGGTTCATAGGATTTTTTTTCTTATTTTTGATCCTGGAACAAGCAAATAAAGTTTGTAAACATACTTTTGACTCATCCTGTATTATTTGGGTGTTGCCCTCGATGGTATCGTGCTTGCCACTGGACCCAAGATTTGCGTGTTCATCCCGGCCGAGATCGATGGATTTTTTAAGGGTGAAAAAAATCCGTAACACTACTTCCTTCGTAGGGGAAGTAAAGCCGGCGGTTCCATGTCGTAGATTTACGGCATGTAAAGAAACCTTACGAGCATGAAAGATATGATTCGTAAGCAAAATTCAGCGGCCATTTCTCAGACATGTTTTTGGCAGAGGCCTTGCGATGGTATGATTACTCGTCCAAGGATTCCCTACCAAACGTCTAAAAATAGATTAGAAACCTTCGCAAGGCGACCAATATGCTCTACGTAGCAGAGAACTGGGTATAAGAAGAAGATTGTTTGGGTATTAAACTGAAACCCTGTTAGCGTTAGCAAAATTTCCGTTTTTAGTTTAAGACCGTGTACCATTTCCAGCAATATGCCTCGTACGCAGGAATGGTGTCACCTAGGAAGAGACGATGCTTGCGCTTGCGCAGGACTCCGCCCTTAGTTAGCTTTTTGGTTGGTTGGTTATTAAACTGAATTCTGTTGTACATTTACCTACGTAATGGACTGTGTTTTAAGAAGTATAGTGAAGTATGTGGAACTCAACTGAGTTAAAATAACGTATTCCACCGATAACTACTTCCACCTAGTCCACTCTAATTAAATAGGATAGGTGCTTAAGATACAGTCTAATACGTAATTAAGTGCACAACAGAATTCAGTTTAATACCCAAATAATCTATATACAGGTAAATCCTCCGACAGATAAATTACGTTATCTAACATATCTAACTGGCAAAAGAAGTATGTATACTCTAGCTGCCTTAATAATTTCACGCATCTCCAAGGTTATAGTAAGTCCGGGATCCCTTGCACATGATAATGTATGTAAGAGTTAGATAAAACGCCAATCAATAAGAAACTAGAGTTTCAAAATACCCAGAAATCTGCTAATCCAACAATTTACAGTGCGTAGTTTACCTTCTTAGTAGTGATGCTGTATGTTTTGAAAGCTCCTTGTTTAATTGTCTTTTCTGCTTGGGAGTCAGTTGTCTTCCTTCCCTAGGTGTAGATTATGCTGAGGTAATATCCTGGCTTGGAAGTTTAGGGGCAAATCAGAGGCATTCACTTAGCCTACCTTTTCTGTTGTAGGTTTGCGCTTTGCGTGCGTGCCTCAAAGATTAGATACGGACTTTCCTGGGTTTTTTATCTGACTGAGGACCTGTAGCCTTCTTTAAAGGAGATTTTTTTGATCCTGTAATATGCAGTGCCTCTTTTATATCCTCAGTAGCGATGGTGTATGTTCTGAACAGCTCCTCGTTTAAATGTCTCGTCTCGTTTAAGGTCAGTCGTCTCTCTTTCTTAGTTGTTGTTTTTGGTGACCTTATGGACTCAGTAGGTGGCTTCATGTCTGACTGAGGACCTGTAGCCTTCTTGAATCGAGAATTCGCTAATCTAACAGTTTGCAGTTCGTCTTCTATCTTCTTAGTCATGATGGTATATGTTCTGAAACAATCGTTGCTTAATCGTCTTTTTCCTTTGGGAGTTGGTCGTCCCTTTTCTTTACGTTTGGTTTGTGCTGAGCTAATGCCGTGGCCTACAAGTTTAGGGATTGAATCCTTGTTGCTGTTGGATGCCCCAGATCTGTGGACAAACGGGATACACAACAATTGCTTACATTGCTATATTATTCGTCCCATAATCATTCAAAATTCAGATTAATCGAAGAGTTATAGGACTGTGACAGTGCATCACACTGTTGTCCGTTTGACAGAGCTTAATTTATAAATTTTCTGATGGTGAGATATCGGGTACGGAGTGCAATGCGAGACGAAGATCTACAAAAAACAATACGGGCTGACGGCCGAAAAAATCCCTTCGTACGGCTTGCACAGCTTCTTTCTATTATGCAATAGTAGCCAATTAAGATCCCGAAAAATCAGACATATTACATACAACGCGTCCTGTGATTTAAATATACAAACTGATTATTTTCTAATAATTGTCGTTCTTCTCAGCGAGTGTGTTCTGACTATTGAGGCAGAAACATATCCGTGGGAAAGGTATCCGTTCATGTGAAGAAGTGATTTGTAAAATATTATTGACAAATAACACTCATATAACATTGTAAGTCATAGCAGAAAAACTGGCCTCTTCGACAGAAGTATCAGCGAGTAGCGTACTTAAGATGCACAAAGAATATAAGTCCACCGGTGTAGTTTAATCGCCGCAGAGAAATCACAATTGAAGAGAACAGTAACAAAAATTGTGATGAGTCTGTAAAATTTAATATTTGGAGAGAAATGTAAGGCGTGGACTTCTTCAATAATATTTCTAATATTGACATAATTCTTACTTCTGTGAAGATGGCCCGAACATTTCAAGAGGGCAACTCTGTATGACATTTTAAAAACATGTAGATTTTAATATAAAAAGTGAAAGAGGAACAGTTGTTTCCCAGTTGTTTGTAGAGGTCAATTGTTAAACCTTTAACAGGAAATCGTCTGCTGAAAACTACGGGGTCATATGGGCAGAGATAGAAGAGAACGTGGAGGAAACGTCAAGAAAGCTAGGTAGCTGCCGGTGAAAACCTTCAAGAATCAAACTGGACAGAAAGCAGCAAAAAAGTGGAAAAATTCTGTTTGTCGTATCGTATAAGAATAGCCACGACTTTGAAATTCTGTCTGGTGTCCACTCTATAGGTATTTCAAATTGGTTTCTTTATTATGCGATTTCTCAGTTCTACAGATCACTTCCCATAAATCAATAAAAAGTATGTTGTGGCAGTCTCCCGCTATTGGAGACTGTGGCAATAAATATGATGGTTGTTGGTGGTAAGGGGATTCGAACCCACAACTGTAGGGTGTTGCAATATATGCACATATTTCGTGAACTCAATTGTTTTCTGAGATACGAAGCGACCGCAGGAGTGTAAGACCATAGTACATTTTACCTGTGCAACTGACAGTAATAGTTAGCAATGAAACTGGCGTAATTATCTGGTTCAACACTTACCTTATACCGGGCGAGTTAAATGTAAGTGATAAATGGCCTAAGCAGTTGATGCACGGCAGGCATTTAAATTCAGACTGTGGCGCAGAAAGTGATACGTGTAAAACTGTAGTTTGAAGAATTCTGTCTTCTGGGTTGTTGCGCTGTGTAGACTGGTCGATGTTAACCAACGTTTCTCAAATTTTACAAAACTGTAGTTTACTTACCTGTTTTTTTTTTTTACTTTACTGGAAGTCCGGGCACCGCGGCACTGTTAAACAAAACATAGATATGAATTACAAAGCTACACCAGAAACACAGACTTCTAGTAAATATCTACGATCTTCGAACTGAATTAGAAAACTTCGATTGTTATCGTTGTAGCGTTCAGAAATTATCTGTAACACGAGGCACGTAATAATACTTATTCTGAAACGTTTGTTTACTTTTCAAACCAAAATAGCAGCAACAAATTTGTAAAAAAACTTTTTAGCTATGTGGTACAGAGTCTTTGTTGATAAGCTAATAGTCTCTCTACTGGTCAACAAATTCCTCGCCTTTCATGGAATCAAGAGATTCATTGCTGTATTTACAATCGTTCGTCATTGGTGTCTGCCCTGAGTAAGTTGAATCAAGGCCACACGTGTCCTCAAGTCGGATTTAAGACCCATTTTAATACTGCACACCGTCTACACCTAAGTGTATCAAGTACACTGTACCTTTCAGAAATTCGGAATAAAATTATGTATTAACTTCTCATATTTCCCATTTATGCTATATGTCCCACCCATTTCGACCGCCTTTAATTTGATCACCCTAAAATTATTTGTTGAAGAGTACGAGATATGAGCTCCATCATTTTTCAGTCTCCTTCAGCCTCATGTTACTTCCACTTGGGTCCAGTTCTCACGGATTCAAATCTCGGCCCAAGACCGGATGTAAATGTTCCTCCAGAAACATACTGAAATATTATTTTAAAATGAGGCCACAGCAACGTTCTTCCACATTCTTTCCAATTCATTGTTTATTAATCATCAATTATTGTCTGAGCTGGTTTAAGCGTCGTTAAATAAACAGCAAATAAGTCTTCAAAGCCCTGTTCTAAAACAACCTTAATTTGTATTTTTCCTCGATGTTTTCAACACGCCAAGTGTCAGAAATTTGAAAACAGAAGAAAAATAGTAGATTAATATGTTTTCATTTTTACGTTTCTAGACAGATTACGTGAAGAAACAATTCTAAATTTATTTATTGCAAGTATTTATTTAATTTATCCAACGGGTAAAGCGCGGCCGGGGAGTGATGGTGACCACTCACCCCTATCTAGTGCCGAGGTCAAGAATGAGTAGGAGCTATAACACCTCTCCCTCCAAGCGCCTACATGGCGTATAGTGGGACAGCTTTACTTTTACTTATTTAATTTAGTCTGATTTTACTTTCTTCGTAACTGCAAAAACTCAGGAACATTACTCATGAGAGATGGACAACAAAAATAAGTATTTGTAACATTGTAGATGTCACCTTAAAACGGAAGTAATGTGGTTTGTCATTGCTTAAATCTTATTTCTATCTCTGTCATATTTGCATAACATCACAAATACTAGATGATATGCAAGAGATAATGGCACCCTGGAAGTAACGCCACGGGAAAATGTTACCTATAAAGTTAAATCCATCTAGGTAATGTTACTTACCAATTTCCAGAAGGAACGTGGCCAACAGCCGCAGCCTTTGTCATTCGGAGATTCATGATTGTCAGAATCTTTCTTCCTTTTAATAAATCGCTTGTTGCCAGCCATATTCACTTCTCTTCGTATTCTGAACCTACAAAACCATGGAAACCTAGAACAAACAATCTAACAGCGTAGCGTAAAAATTGTTCCCGTTTTCATTGTTGCGACTGCTTCAATAAACTTCTTGTCTCTGCCTCATTCAGTAGGACTATTTTAGAAGCTGATAATTACTCACGTGGTTAAAAAATCCCGGTCTTTTATGGAATGAAACCTGTAGCAAAATTCGAGTAGGTAAATATGTATCTGAGACATTCTTCATCAAGAACGGTCTAAAACAAGGAGATGCTTTGTCTCCCTTGCTCTTTAACTTCGCGCTAGAATATGCCATCAGGAAAGTCCAAGATAGGCAGGAGGGTTTGCAATTGAATGGGACACATCAGTTATTGGCATATGCTGATGATGTTAATTTATTGGGGGACGATATGAATACAATAAAGAGGAACACAGAAGTTTTACTAGAGGCTAGTAGACAGGTGGGGCTAGAAGTAAATTTACAAAAAACTAAGTACATGTTAGTATCTCGTCGTCAGCAGACAGGAGGGCAAAATTATCTTAGGGTAGCTAATAAGTCCTTTGAAAGTGTTACAAAGTTCAAATATTTGGGAACAACAATAACAAATCAAAATGACACTCATGAAGAAGTTAGGAGGAGATTAAATTCTGGAGATGCTTGCTAGACCTTGTTGTTAGTTTAATAACATCAGTTTATGTTTTTATCAAGAAGTAAACCCATATTTGTAAAACATACAGTAACGTTTTCGTAATTATCTATTTTATAACGCTTGGTACATATTCTCCACAGTGCACTGGGACTCCGTCGTGTCGTGTGCTGGAGGCATGAGGCCTGTCAAGCATCTGGGGTACATCATCAAGCAGCCCCAGCGCGACAGTTTGAGAAAATTTACAAGAGTCAAGTGTCCAGACTGGGGCGCAGCCAGCCTCCTATTCAATGGGTACCGGAGTTCCTTTCCTCGGGGGCGCGGAGGGGTGTGACGCTGATCACTCACCCCCACCTAGTGCCGAGGTTGAGATTGAGTTGTAGCTATACCGTCTCTCTCCCTGAGCCCCTACATGGGGCGTAGCATCTTTACAGAAGTCAAGTATGCAGCCGGAGTGTTAACAGATAAGTGCCCACGAAGATGCCCCGCACGCTGACAGCCCACACGATTACGCTGTAGCAGACTTGATATCCACGTGCATGAGTAGCTTCACGATTAGATTAGCCCTTGACCATTGGTGACTGCTGTAGACATTGAAGGCTCCTTCGTGGCGTAAAGAATATTTTCATACAGCGCATCAGCTGTGTGTTGGGATGAGCTGATGATGATCCTGCAAACAGTGTTTCGGAAGTGTGAAATGGTAGTGACACGTGGCGAAATGTGGTGACAAACGAACTGATGGCAGAATTGTATAAAATAGCAATGGGATACACATATTTATTATAAACCAACGGAGAATATTGCGGGTAAAATGTGCTGCACAAATTAAAGAAGGACACTGACATATGTAAAAACTTAATTCTGATGGTTTGTAACGAGCATTAAAATATATAGCGATTTGCATTTTCAAGGTCTCAAATTAAAATCTTCTTAGATTGTCGCACAATGTGGTTTTGTAACTTCAGACATCACAAACGTTTCATGACGTTCATAAATCGAAACCCAAATCTTATTCTCACCCACAGTACATGTAATTCTTTTCAGAACATCTTCATATCAGGCAGGTACATAGTTTTTTCGTAGTGTTAATTCGTCTGGAATTAACTGAGTCGTGTATTTCTTGAAAAACGTTTTGAACTGCTCATTGTTCACTTTGTTCAGTTGGCAGTTCATTTCACATAGGGATTCACTGAAAGTGTCTGAGAACTTTAGTTACAAGTAAAAGTTTATACCTAAAATACAACCAAAATATGATTTTTATCCTTAAAATACAACAGAAATATGCATTTAACTACAAATATGACCAAACACATAAAAATGACCTAAATATGCATTTATATGCAAAATAAAAACAGCATAATTGTGATTAGGATAACTCAGTTAGTGTTTAATTTCAGTTTAGAATGAAAATAGAAGCCTCAATAAAAATATGACATGTCACGAACATCTGAACCCTTCTTATAACCAAGACGTCTGCTCTTAAGATATTCCATAGTATAATGATTCTAAATTAGATTTTTTCGTTTCGTTCTTCAGTCCCCCGTGTTTTTCTGTTGCTGACAGTCTTATTCAGCTGAACGTTGGTGAATTTACGCCGTAAAATGTGCGTTCGTTAGGATGGAGGAATCGAGCTGTTCCTGGGTGTTTGTTCACAGTGGCAAAGAGAATACACAGTGACTTGCAGGGGAACTATAGTCCACTTGTTAGGGGCTGATTCCTACTCGCCGAAAGAGAAACAAACCCACTAATGGTTTAGCTAACAAACTGGTAGCTTTAGACCCGAAAAAATCAACAAACTGAAAGAATAGTAAAATTGCTTGAAGTGTACACTTAACAGGTTTCTACGACGGAGAAAATGTGAATTGTTTGTTGTCTTCTGGATTGTGAAGCAATGTAGTCTTTTTATGTGGTTATCAAGTAGTAGGAACGCATCGCCTCGATAATTAGGTTTGAACTGGAAACCTCTACCTTGAAGACTAGTATGTCTAAAAATATATAGCGAGATTAATGTGTTAAAAAATGGAGGAAGTAGAAGTTAACTGTGAATGGCATCTGTGGACGGTTACAAGGGAAAAGTGTGATCGCTTATTTAATGAGTCTTCGTGTCGAACTGAGTGAACGGACGAGAACATTCGGTACAACCTAACTTTGGAGTTGGTACAGTAACATGCGAGAGGTTTGCATTACTTTCGATTGAAGCAACGTGTTACTGGCCTCGCTTAGCTCGTCTGCATGTTAAGCCTATTAATGTGACGTGTTTTGCAATAAGCCATAATCACTTCCTATTCAAGTTTTGACTCTCCCTAGTTTATAATTATTCTTCCATCTATTACCGCCTTCATTGACCTCGCTGTAAAAGAGAAAGTATAGTAACGTATGTATCTGCTTTCGTCGAACTTCTAAGTAAACAAAAATATTAATAAGATTGAACGTTACAAAGAGGAATTTTTCGTACATTCTGGTAAGAAAGCCGGTAGCGTACTGCGAAGGTTTCATTCTTTTAGCTTTCATAGTTCTTCGCAAAGAAAACTTTTCACGAATAGGTAATGTAGTATTTGTCCGTCTGTACATTTTATTTCCTAATTTTGACTGATTTTGGCATTAAGGATCTAAAATAGACTATGCAATTTGATGATATTATACTGTATATGCATACAAATAGATGGACAATAATAAATCACCTCTACTGTATGTTAACTTCGCAAGTATTTGCTTTTTCTTTCGATTATATACATTCACTCTCTCAGTGTTCATGTGTAATAGTACGGAAAATCGGTCCAGTGAATAGAAATATTTTAATTACTGATTGTTATCATTCACCAATACTAGTATGTGGTCATGAAGGACAGATTAAGGTTTCTACGACTGCTTTTTTCTGGGTTATAACACCACGTCGTCTTGCAGATTCCGCCATCTCGCCCTTTTTACTCGATCAACCTAGTAGTACAGGCATACCTCGAAAATGTTGCGGGTTCGGTTACAGACCACGGCAATAAAGCGAATCACATGAATATTTTGGTTTCCCAGTGCATATAATAGTTATGTTTACACTATACTCTAGTCTATTAAGTGTGCAATAGCATTATGTCTAAAAAATACGAGAACATTGCGAGAATTACCAAAATGTGACACAGAGACACGAAATGATCACTTGCTGTTGGAAAAATGACGCCGATAGATTTTCTCAACCAAAGTTGCCACAAACCTTCAATTTGTAAAAAACGCAATATCTGCGAAGCGCAATAAAACGAGGTATGCCTGTATTGTGTGAAGAGAACAAATTATGAATCTCCTCATATACAGTTTTCTTCAGCTTCCCTTTGCTTACTTTTTTAAATCCAAATATTTTCCTTAGGAAATTGTTCTATAACACACTAAATCTATGTTTACCCTTTGCGGTGCGTGGCTCATAATAATGATAATGATAATATTAACAGTAATAAGAAATAGTACGAGTTTGGTGTAGAATCTAATATTATAACGCCCATACCACATTTCTTAAAACTCCGTTCAGCCATTGTCGAGTCATTTTTTGCGTATGGGCGATTTCGTTATCACGAGCGATGACTTCATCGAACATGCGGAAACTGTCAAATGGCGTCATCACGGGAGATCATCCTCCCTCTTTACAAGTTTGAGCATCTGCCACGATTTTATTTTTGATTGCAGGAAATTAAAACTACTAGTTTGAACTGACCTTCAATTGCACAAAACTTCTTAACATATACCATGAACATCCATTCAGCCATTTCCGAGTCGAGAGACAGATGAACTAGGATAACAACAACAACACTGGGCGTTTTAGCTAGAGCGTGATGCTTGAGGTATTTGCTTACTTTAAAACTTATTCCACTTCTAAATTCATAATTATTTTACACCCCACTAATCATCCAGGTACAGCAATTTGTGACTCGATTTGAAGCTTCTCGCATGAGCTTCCCACATGGAGGCAAAACAAGTTTAGTCGTATGAGCCTTAGGTACAGTGCGCGACTGTAATCTTGAGACTTGCGAGGAATGCAGGAAGTCCGAAGCGTTAAAGGCAGACGCTGTCTTTCCTCCTTCCTCCCCCACTTCCTAACCCCGCAAGTCTCAAGATTACAGTCTTTCACTATAGTTATTTCACGATTGTTAAACAACAAGGTCGACCAACATTATTACTATGGTGGTTTTACTGATTGTAAGTTTAACATTAACAACAAAGGAAAAGGCATATTATTTATTGTTTACGAAAAAAATCCTTGGTAATTGCTTTATAAACATTACAAATTATTTAATTTTTTTATAAAATTTATAAAAATAGTGAAGTATAATGCCTTTACAAGGTAACATTTTACTCCATGCCTTAACTGCCGTAGCTACACCTATACACATTTCTCAAAGAATGCTCTGTACCAGAGAGTTACTTATTGCTGAATGCTAATTAACATTTCATTGTGAATGTCATCTCAGAGACTTCAGCGGTTGCTGCAGGCTTTTGTTTTCTGTCACTTCTTCTAATTAATTCTCAGATAACGTTCAGTCCTGAGTGACACTTCGCAAGATTTTTCAGTCGTAAATATTCCATTCACACAGGGGGTGGGGCTGATGTTTTACAGCGATTTATGCGATGCAGTACGGTAATATAAATCACACAAATATCTGAGACTTCGGAGATAAGCGTCTTACGGGTCGTTGCGCCGTGATGTCTGGTAACCGTTTACCGACGTTTCAAAGGTGCTAGACCATCACCATGATGATGGAGGCAGCAAGGACCTCTGTAACGTCGGTAAACTTCTACCATACTACGCGGCGCAACAACCCATCTTCAACTAAATAAGTCTCTTTGTGAAGACAAGCTTCGATTTTTGTATTTGACCTGTCAGTTGTCAGCAATGGCATGGCCCATGGTCTTGGCCTATTTGTTCACTGGGACTGTGGTTTCAAGTTCCGCTGGAGCCGTGGATGTTTGTTGTTCCCGATTTTCTATGCAGGTAGAGACCTTGCGATAACCCGATCCCCGTTGAAGTACTCCCACCAAGTGTCTGTAAATATTCGTAATACCATAAACTGGACAGCCCAGAGGGCCTGGTGCGTAAAGGCCCTAAGAAAAACAAAACTCAAATTGTTATTTACAAGTTAACACGAAACATGTAGTGTAAAAAACAAAACATTCATATATTTATTTGTATGCAATATTTTCGATACGATGGAATTCGCTTTTATTGCGTTGCTGGTATTTCTTTATTTTTGTGGAAAACACCACTGGTAAGACCAAGAAAGAGATGGGAAGATAATATCAAGAAGGATCTTAGAGAGGTGGGCTGTGAGGAATGCAAACGGATGGAGTTGGCTCAGGATCGTGGCCGGTGGCGGGCTTTGGTGTTGTCGGTGTCGAACCTGCGGGTTCTGCTACCAGGGATTTAGTTTTTCATGTGTTGTTTGTTTATTTGAATAAATATATTCGAAATAAGATCCGTTCTTTCTGAGCTTTGATTATCGTCGCCTTTGTATACAGAGTTTCAAAATGTCAAATTTCATATGTTAGCGGCGTTAGAATGTAAAGTCAGAAACGTTTTAAACCAAAGCAGTGTTTCGTTTTAACGCTAAAAAACATGTAAGTGTTACTAAACATACACAGTTTAGAAACATATATTAACTTTTGAACTATAATTACATACTATATGCTCACGGTGAGCATTTCAAATTTTATTCACGTTTGATGCCACGGCGTTTGTTTGGTGTAAGCACAATCTTCAGTTTACTTACGCACTAAAAAAATAATCGTACCTTCCTCAAAGGGAATTCATGTTTGCTGTGTTGGCATTCGAAATCTGTTTATATTTTTCAGACACACACCGCAATCTCTTTTAAAAACTTCATCCCACAGTTGACGAGGAATTAATCTATTTCAAAGATCCCATAAGGAAACAGCGCTTGTGGTAAAAGCTCAGATTTACTAGATTTTACTCTCTGCATATTCAAGGAAGTGTGCAGATACTTGATAAATCCATTTTCTGACAAATGCATATTTCATATAATGGGCATAATATTTTATGTTATGATTTTTCCTTGAGAGTGGGAGCTGGTTGTGGTCCTGTGGGTAGACGAAAGTTCTGTACAGTTAAAAAGACTTTTCTGTTATGTTACTCAGGTGGGTGTTGATTATGGTGATGGGTGGAGTTCTTTTCGCTCTGTCGTGGGCTTCATTATAGTTCCTTCAGGCTAAATAACACTGCTGCACAACGGAGAGTGCAATATAGCTTCGTGGAAAACAGACATGTCTAACACCCTAATGTAAATTCGAATTCCTAGAATCGCGTAAATGTCCCACACATTGTTCTATATTATTATGTCATTTATCTGAGTGTACGAGACTCTGAAGAATATTTTTGTGCATAAAACAATTAATATGGTCTAAAATTATCTGTAGAATTGTAATTGTAAACTTAGAATTGCATCTGTTGTGGATAGTATAGTATATGCCAGTCTTTCATTAGATGCTAATTTGTCAGGAGCTGCTACAGTACTCAAGGTTGTTGCCATGGAGATTGAGTTCAATTCTTAAGAAGGAAGGTCAACACTTTCATCCGTTTAATAAACTATGAGGGAAAATCTATGCAATATAGATTTTCCCTCATAGCATTTTAAGTGATTCATTGTCTATTACCTATCATGAAGGAGCAATATAATAGGCTTCTTAAAGAATATATTCACTTAAACAACATTTAAGGGTGTGAATTCAAGGTTCTTGAAATTAACAAGGTCGTTAGATGAATCATATTCCATTAAATTTTATTTCCTATTACATGTTATTCGTGTGTTGTTTAGTGAATATTTGCATCAACTACAAAGGACGGAAACTGAAAATACTGCGAGTGAACTTCTATTGAGGACGAAGTATCGGCTAACAAAAGTAACAAAATATTTAATTTTTTATCAGCTTGAAATTGAGATTTCATATTTGAAGACACAAACAGAATGGTGCTTATTCATTACTCCACTTTAAATAATTAAATTTTTATTTATTAGTTTTTTTATTTTTCAGTTATCAGAGGCCTGGTAAATTATTATGAACCGTTATGCAGCCCAGCAGCGTGCACAGATTTTTGAATTGATATTAAAAAACGATTATTCATTTTCATTAAAGCAGAGAGAATTTCGCAGAAATTTTATCATCCGAACGGCTGTGTCGAATCTTGACGTACGATTTAAATATTTTCCCGTGCAAGATTCAGCTGATGCAAGAAATAAAGCCCAAGATAGCTTGAAAAGCGCTCAGAATATTCCGCTTGTTCATAAGGTAACTAATTATGCTCCATTCTGTATAGAATTTTGGTCACAAAATCTTAAAGAAAAGGACTTCATCACCTAGTCGAGGTCAGTCCATATAAAGAATAAATTTCAGTGTTAACTACAACCTAAGCGTCGGCCTTCCATTCAGCCACTTTAAGATGATTTTCAACACTGACATTTTACAGGACTATGAATTTATTGATTTCATATCTTTGCAATCAGCCCATGTAAGACCTTCTTTTGAACAATACTTGGGCAAGAATTTAGTTTCTTTTCAACGTTACATTTCTTTGTTATTGTGCATATATTAGTCTTCTGAAAAGGACTTCAGCATGTGGCTGTCTGTCAGAAATCTTTGTTTCAGCAGCGTCTATTTTATAATCTGTTTTTACTCTGAGACTGACCAAGCTCCTAGTCATATATGAAGCTTCAACTTAGGATCGAGGGTATAACAATGTGATGCTTCGTCTTGATCATCGCACACGTCAGAAGACAGGTGACAGATGAGTAGGGCAATGGTGGCAAGATGATTAATAAATAAAACCCGAATAATTTGGAGAAAAACTTGCTCTATCCTCTTGGCGGTGAGAAACCAGAGTCTAGCCACTGGATATGTGACAGATCAATTTCGATATTTTTTAAAACGGGTTTCTGTATTCCACTTAACCTTCATAGCATCAATCTGGAAGCCTACGCTCGTGGTGCCAATGTGTAGCCGGAAATACGGTCACCAGATTAAAGCTAAAACGATCTTTGATAACCGACTTTCACTGGAAAGTTATCTTCAAACTTGCTATGTCTTATCCCATTAAGTTAATAAAGTTATTGGAAAAAAATTATTGGCAGATTATTGTAGGTCTACTGGTAATATTAAGATGTATTTTGTGAGAGTACTTTCCTGTTTGCTACATGTATATATATGTATATACGAGGCGCGTCCCAAAAGTAAGTTTCTCACTCGTCCCACAGCTAGCAAACCTTATATTGAGCGAAGCGACTGTGCGTACGTGATAGAGCAATGACGTAGCATGGCGCATGCACTAACGGTACTTCCCGCGTTCTCACAGTAGCATCGTTGCAGCTGTTGAAGATGGAGGTTCTTATTCCAGCCCCCGCCGACTGTGAAGTGCGGTCAGTGATAAAGTTTTTGAATGCACAGAGCATAGCGCCGATCGAAATTCATCGTCA
>NW_019059680.1:862792-876299 GCF_000696155.1 Zootermopsis nevadensis
AGGTCTCAGTAGCGGTCTCCTCCCTTTAGGCCTCCCAATCAATACCGTGTAAACACCCCCCTCCCACTTCATGCGTGCCGCATGTCCTGCCCACCTCATCCCCTTCGATTAAATCACCCTAACAATATCAGGTGAGGAGTACCGGCCGTGAAGCTCATCATTATGAAATTTTCTCCATGATCTGTCTTCCTCCCTTTTAGGTCCAAATATCCTCCTCAGCACTCTGTTCTCGAAGACTCTCAATCTATGTTCCTCCCATAAAATGAGTGACCAAGTTTTGCGCTCAATACTGCACAACTAGATATTACGAAATATTGTGTAATTTATTTTTCTATTTAATAAAGATAGTTGGGGGCTATAAAAATCTTTCTTTTATATTGAGTACGTGGTCCAAAAAGGCATAAGGGCTTCGAAATTTCAAATCATGTCGGCAACATTTGTAGTAAAATGAATACGTGAAATTAATTTGCGCGACGCACTTCTACTATTCTCGCTGCACATCCAATGGGAAAGTCCAATGTGGGCTCTGGTGATGACGGTATTGAACGTTCGTATTTCATAGAAACAGGACTTGCGATAACCTGCTGTGAGATCGAGGACGACTATGAGATGAGTGTCTAGCACAGGCTGCAAAACTGCCCACTGCTGACATCAGAACTGCTTATAGTGTCATGACATTTCAGGTAGTGAAGTGATTAACTTCTGAACGGACGGACGGGAATTAGTTTCCAGCAGGGAACCGCCATTTTTCTCTTCATCACAACCACATCAAGAATAGTTCTCCAGACTTAGCTGACTTTTTCCTGAACTAAATGCTCCTTGATGACATAATTATAACAGCTGGCCAATTTTACTCCTTTTTTGTGATGAGCTTCACGGAATACGTATCACAACCAATGATAAGTTTTACTGGTATAGTAGTCACCAAATTGCATACAAGATCTCAAGGTCATATTAATATCATACAGTAGATTCTTTATATTTGTTTCAACTGTCACTTCCACACACACAGTTTACCACTAAGTTTTTATCTAACTATGTGTTTCGCCCGCATGTGACCATCTGCAGGTTTGATACGTCTACGTGGTTATTGCACTCTCATTAAATATCAAGTTTTACTTTTATGCTTGTTTTGTCCAAAATTGTTACAAATGCTTACTAAAATACAATAAATAATAATATAATGATTTCTTTAATATTATACTTATGAAACAATTAAACTTTTAACATTTTTAAAATTTTAACATATCTATTTTACTTCTGTGACATAGCTATGTAAAACATTATATGTTGATGTTTTATCTGAGGGGAGTGTCGTGTCGTGTACTGATATTCAATGTGAGTACACAACAGATAATTCCATTAGCCTTCTATGTCAAAAGGTTGTTTTAACAGATAAAATATTTTGAATAAACAGGAAAAAAATTGAAATTAAAGCTGACAGATTGTAATTCCTTTAGGTGAGTTTTGTAGTTTTCTAATACGATAACTGGATTTCAGTTCATTAGAGTCTCACGGCAATTTTATTAGTTATTACACCTTATGATTTTACTAAGGTGCTATAGCTAATTAAATTTTTGTAACAAAGCGCTTTTCGAATCTGCAGGGCGGACATTTAAAGCGGATCGTAAATTTCCTCAGATGGTCTATAGAAATTGTGGGATGTATTTCGAACATCAAAATCTAAAGCTACATAATGTTCTTAAAGCTTGTAGCTTCCTACGGCTCCACTGCAAGGTATCTGTCACTGGAAGTTCGATTATACACTGACATTTCAAAGCTGTTCTTCACACTACAACACGGGCGTTGATATAAGCAGGTCTACTGAGGGAATAACAAATGCCAGTGTTTTATTTTGGTCTTTGTTTTACTAACGTGATCTTACGTCACAGTTACACTAATGTTATCCGAGGTTATTTTTAAATTATAACGACAATACAGTAAGGACAGTAACAACAACACAACGGTAGGAACAAAACCGTATAAATGACAGTAATAATAATAAAAAAAATCAATAGAAATGGCAGTGAATTTTGGGATCATTGTTGTTAAAAAAGCGACATTCAGACAGACATTGATGGGCCCATAAAGAGTTCTTCGGTCGTACTTGTCTTTTCGGTCTAATTACGCTAACAGAACTGTACTAATTGAAGAATGCCAGAGTTCGTTATTGCATAATGTTATGTATTCCACAACATTAACTTTTATGAAAGTATTTTATTTTGATGTATTTTTGAAGATTATTTCGAAATATTTTCCGAATATGTTCTTCTCTCAATTGGTCTGTGAACCAAATAATGTTGAATAGTTGATGTAACCTCTCTAGATGTCACATCGGTAAACGCGTATCAATTCATTCTTGAAGACAAACTCAGTACTTTCTCGAACGCTACCCTCAGCCCTTACTGTGCAAGAGGACCTTTGTGTTTTTCTGTATTCTCAACAGAAACATTGACTGCTCTAGACCGCTTACTTCTGGCTTCTGTCATAGTGTACCTGCATTCGGAAGATGAAAAGGCCCGATTGTGGTAGTTTTCTGGCTCATTACACTATGAGATTCTACATGGGACCCAGAAATACTGCAAAGATATACTAGTGTACATAGCAACTGAAGTCCGTCTTTCTTAAGGTTCAACTAGCTTAAGTGTGTGGGTTTCTGGTCAAAGTGGCGGCTAACACGTGGGAGTTGGAGGTGGGCCTAGCATCTTCAACTCTACAAAACGCTAGTTACGTGACACGGGACGGTAAAATCCGAGGTCACCGTACTTTAAGGTCGGCAGACACGAGCAACATTTTCGCAACAAATCAGCACGTCAGTTACTTTATAGAAATTGAAAATGGCACCAACTTTCCTCAGCCATTGACTATATCGGAAACTTTTAAGACTATGAAATGAAACACTTCTGACTCTTAAACAATTTAGCCTTCTCGGGTAATCAGTCATTCAAGGCAGTCAGCTACCTTCCGGTTTTGATCACAGTGTTACTTATTGAGTTAAGTTTGGCCAGAAAATGTTTCGGGTAGATATGATGATTATGAACATGTAGGACATACACACATTATAGTGTCATGAGTTAGACAACTCATTATTAAAACAAACCTTTGTTACAACACAAGATCTGCTTCAGGACGAAGTTGAATGAACAGAACTGACAATCTGCAGAGAGTTTTTGTGTTGATGATATTTGCACCAATGTTTAACACCTTCGTCATTTGTCTTGAGGAGACGTTTTGCAGTCGTTTTGGATCTTGAATTGTGAGAAACAGTGACGTATTTTAAGGTAGTAGAGGATGTGATGAAAACTGCAAAACCAACAAAATGTAGACCTCTAATATTACGAAAGCCTCAACTTTAAGAGAAAAATGGTTTTACATGTCTTCAGCTACGCAACCAAAGGCTATAATTTCCTTATACTCGGACTCAATAAGTCATGGCTGTTACTGTTCACAGTGAGGAATGGTTTTAAGCACGTACGTAATCAGTAAATAATTTTCTTTGTGCTGTTGGGTTTTCTAGAGAATTCTTTAGCGTCATTTAAGCATGACGTTTTGCGCCAGTCTGTGTGTAGTGAAGCAACGATGACGCTCCTCGGCAGGATGCATATTTCCTTTGGAACGACCTTGCCTGAATGATTAGTCAGTATCCGAAGTTAAGAGTTGAACGGTGGAGCCAATATTCAGTGAGTGGCCGGCCGGCCACTCACCACGGAGACTCGCTTTCAGTCTCAAGGCCATTCACCTGGGGTTTGTGGTGGAAGAACTGGGACAAGTTCATTTCCCTTCAAAGAGGTAATTCAGTCTCAATTCACTTCTATTGTTATTATTATTACTATTATCCCATCTATTCACCACTTTATCGGGAGGGGTATGTACTTCCATGTATCCGAGACAGACCTTATCCATAAGGTACATAGGGCAGCAGCTATTTACGGGATACATATTGTTTTCAGCAAGTGCCACATGTATTATATAATTTTATTTTATGAAAGCGTCTTACGGATGATGTTTTGAAGTTCCCAAAATGGCGGTCTTCTGCAGTTCCCTGATGTCGTGTTCGCCTGGGATGTTGGCCAAATATTTTCTGAGTGACCTGGAGACAGTTCCTGTTGCTCCTATAATTATAATTATAATAATAATAATTAATTATAATTATTATCCCATCTATTCACCACTTTATGGGGTATGTACTTCCATGTACCAACTCTGTCCCCATCATCAGGGTTCTGATACCACTGGTATCCAGTCACATCAGAACCCTGATCTTTCTTGCTGCTATTTCAGACCTGAATCAAAATAGTCATGGCTTACCAGTTACACGTGGCGTGAAACTGGATACGTTATTTTCAGCCACCGAAATCTCGTAGGCATTTATATGAGAAATTTAATTGACATGACTGAATTTGACTTGTTGTTAACTGTTTAAAGGTAACGGCAGAGCTGAGAATAAACGTAAACACATAATTCGGCAAATGTTTTAGAGCATTATAGTTCGGTCTGACGAAAAATAAGAAAAGCGACATCGTATTTTCAGTTTGTGTGATATCGACCTCAAAACAATTCAAGACTGACCTGTTTTGGCAGCGTAAGTAAAGTGGATATAAAGAATTTTCAGGCGCGTAATTTCACGTATTCTATACAGCAGCGTGGAAGAAAATGAGAGACGACAGATTTTTTTGAACGGTCTTATTCGTACGATGGGCGAGAAAAAGGTACAAAATTGGATATCAACAGACAAAATATGAGACAGGCCGCGATGGACAACGGGATTTTACTTGAGGTGTTGTAAATTTTAAGGAAACGGATGTAATTGTCCGCTTGGTACTGACACTAGCATCATGGGTAATGTAATAATGAACGTGTCTAAAGAATTCGGAAGTTTACAAATTGTTACAGCAATATAAGACTTTAAGTTTTCACGTCAACTAAACCAATGCCCTCTTATTGAACGACAATCCTTGTGAGGATGGAGTAACTATTCTGCTGATGAAAACAGAGAGTCTTCGAATCGCTAAACATTAACTCCACTTTTACACGGCTGTTCGCCGGAGAGACTTCATTGTCACAAAAAACTTTGCCCAGTGAAAATGTTTTTCTTTCAGACACCATTTTAATAGGATGTGTTAAATTTCTAGCTTTATCTACCATATACGATTGTCAAGGAGTAAAACATTATCCGTAGAAGGAACATATTTGTTTATGTGCTATTATTCATGTTTCTGTTGGCAAAAGCCAGAAGACATCTTATGGATGCCCAGATAACCGAATGTACCTTTAGGAAGTTGCCGTTGCTATCGTGTATTGAACCCTTGTCACGTAGACGCGCTATTATGTTCCAGTCACGTGATAAGTTCACAATATGCCGCTTAATTTTACTCATCGGTGACCAAAAGTGTTATCCATTGTTAGGCCACGCCGAGCATGAGCCTATTCTAAATTTCGGGCAAAAGAAACGAAGGGAATATAAAGATTTGGAGCGCAGTGGTCTGTTTGATCTAAGCACTCGGTCGATTCTGAAGAAGCTATGTGATTGACCTTAAGAGCAGAATCACCGCAGTGATGACAGTCTGGGCAGTTGTGTCTCGTTGGCAAACAAATTTACATGACAGTCAGTTTCGCAAGATTATAGGGGAGCCTAGGGCAGAACGGGGAACTTAATCTTTGGAGGCATGTGGAAGGGACGATAATAAAGACAAACACATGGTGGAACCTTGTGTGGATTTATTGTCTATTTTAAATTTATAATGAGTTATTAGTTTAGTTGTAAGAGTTACAGGTTTTTAAATATTAATTTATTTACAAAAGTGTAACTTGCCCCCATTTTGCTCCGTGCCCGGGACAAGACGGGGTATTGTTGGTATATATTTGAAGAAATTGTAAGAAGACACATTTTATCTAATAATTATGACGTAGGTTATAAAAATGGTAAAGTATACAACGTAAAATGTCGAAACTTTACAGAGTTGAAATCTACTTAGGCCTAACACAGACAGCACACATGTGCGTCTCTTCATCATCGTGACTACCAACACCTGCACATGAGTTAAGGGCTCATTTCAAGCAAGACGAATACCGGATCCACCCTTCAATAGAATGCGAATAGACATCGCCACAGTACAGGCACTCTTCATCTTGATCCTCTACCCTACCCCATCCTCCCCCTCGTATACTCTTTCAGGTTAGGATTGTCCCACTAAAAATTACATCTTGAAAATAAATAAATATGTCGTGTTTAAGACTTTCAAGAAAACGCATTCTAATATGCATCATGTAACAAAGTGGATATGAATAATAAATAGGTTTTACCTTCCCTTGAAGTTAAGAAAAATTTCTAAAATGTAGGAGCAAAATCCAGCATGGGTGATTATTTCAGAAACTGTAACCACAAAATGGCGCTGACTGACATGACATGACCCTGTGCTGTATGCTTATGGTATTTCACCCGATAGATCGCAACGCATTCCAGACGAAATAAAGCTGATACCCCGTTCTGCTCCCGGCTCCCCTACATATTTACATCTTCGGAGCGAAATGTAAAGTGTACTTATCGACTTTGATGTTGTTTTACTGGGTGTAGGTATATATATACCATTTTTTTAAAAAAAAACATATTGTCTCCATGTTCGGTCTAAAGTTACGTTGGTATCTACCTGCGAGCCCACACGACGTCACAATCCAGAGAATAAGAATTTGAATGTATTCTGAGTTGTAGCGTCGCATAGTCTGGTAAAAGTTTACCAACGTTTCACAGGTCCCTGCTGCCTCCTTCTCCCGGATGATGGAGAGAACCGTGAGATCCCCAAATATAATATTATTTGTTCACTGTATTTTTACCCCGACTTCTTGTTTCCTCAGATGTGTCCGTCTCCTTTTACATCTTCACAATTTTTATCTTCTGGAACCCTTAAATGTCTACCTCGTTTCCTAGTTTGATGGCAAGAATTTTTCTATAAGTTAATTTTGAAAACGTGAGACTTAAAGAAGAGCATTTTCCATAAAGGAACATAAATTTAAATGTTCCAGTTTTTTAAATTGTTGCCTTTCTTACTGCACTTTACGTCAAAAACTCTGGCCCTGTTCCCTATTTCCTGAGATATTAGACAAAATATGACGAAAAATGCTTAAGAATCTATTCATATTACACATGAAAAGGCCCTTGGTTATTTGGGCCACTGTTTGCCTTCTGGATAAAGAAAATCTAAGAGATTATGTGGTATTGCGTAATATAATCTGATAAAAAGTGACAGGTGTTTCAGATTTACTTCCTGTCTCCATCATCAGGGTGATGATCAAGAAATTCCTCTACATTCAGTAAAGCCATCATCGATAAATTGGACCTGACCTGCTGGAATAGAATGCAAGGAAGGTAATCCATGACTCACAACCCTGACATTACTGAAAATTAAACGCTAAAAGCAAGTCCCAGAAGAAGAAGTAAGGGTTTATTGTTTCTTATATCGTGACAGTAGCTTACAAGAGAGTAGTTAACTGACAAAAATTGCGACATATTTCTTCAAGGTTGCGGAAATTCTGTTGCATATTCGTTTATAATTTACGGTTTTCGTTAAAATAATAAAGCACTTTGTAGAATAAACAATCTTTGTTTTATGCATTACCATTCTATAGAATATTAGCATATAAGGGAATAAGTATAATTTAGAAACCATGACGAAACAATTTTCTTTAAGAAACAGGATGTTCGTTGTGTACAGAAATGGGTTATTAGTCTCTATATTTAGCCACAATATGAGACAACAGCGTCGTAATCTCGACCTGTGTATTAACCTTTCATCTGCAAACAATGGTGCAGTAATAGATGCTGAAGTTTTTTCTAAGTGCCGACATTCTTCTATTAGGTCTGACGCTGCCTGTGTTATCTTATTAACAAGAAGGGTTCTTCAATGCACCGTTGTTCGAAACATTAAAAACCACAACTAACTCCTCAAATTTAATAGATATCGAACTCTCATACCGACTACATTAAAGATTAAAGTCAAGCTGTTCCACTATACCCCATATAGGCGTTTGGGGGGGGGGAGAGGAGGTACAGCTCCTACACATTCTTAACCTCAACACTAGATGGGGGGGGGGGAGTCTGCCCCCGTCGGAGATCAAACCCCGGTCGTCCAGTCCGTAGCCAGTCACTATACTGACTGAGCTATTACCAACTACATCTACGTTTTAGATGTAATTTCTATTATACCATTTGGGAATTTTAAATTAAATGTTGTACTCAGTTAGCATCTCTTCAATGTGTCCTACATGCCCCGTAATTCTCATCCTACTCGATTTGATCGTTATATTAATATTCAGTAAATATTACCATACATATTACGAAAGTGTTTGTTATACAGCCTTCAAACAGTTCCTTCCCGTTCAGACAAATATTTATATCAGTATTCCGTCCTAAGGAACACTTGCTTTAGTCTGTTCTTCTTTCAATAGTTTTTAAGAGATGCTGCACAACCATAATAACAATTTTTTTTCATTTAATTTTCATTAACTAGTTTTTACATCAATGTTCACGGCGTGTAATGTACAAGACATTCTATGTAATACGTGACAGAAATATAAAATACGTAATCAGTTTTAAGATTAAGTAATAAGGTATATTATAAATTATATTTTTAGCAAAATGGAAGTAACTGAAAGATGTAGTTCTCATGGCGATGAATATATTGATGGCTATTGTCTGGGATTTTGCTTCTTGTAGTCTAGTGGATGTTGACCGACGTTTCAGAGAAGCTAAGTGCCTCTATCGTTACCACCTACCAGACTACAAGGTGCAACGTTCCAGAAGACAGCAATCTTCATAACTGAAAGGAGTTCGGGTACGTCTTCTACATGTACATAATTTTGTTTCAGAAATATTTTGGACAATGGTCTTTTTAACACTTTAGAGCCGAAGCTTATCTTAATAACCTTACAGACAAAGCTGAAATTGTGGGTTTATGTGTTTATTCGCTTGTAGTTGGAGAAAGTGCTATAGCGATTTGCTCCAAACTTTGCATGCGTATTTATTGAGATCAGGAAGGGGTCATAGGATGGTTAAATTTTGGAAAAGAGCCCTGACTCACAGTTATGGTGATGGTGGGTTTTTTAGCTCGGAAATTAAGTGCTATAGGAGAACGGTGTCAAGATGAAAGTTGTTTCTTTCGAAGAGGAGATTAAGGGAAAAAAGCCACACCGAAAAGATATCTTTGATTTGATTCTCGGTAAAGACGGCCGTTACAAGATATTTTTTTAAAATATTGTCTCATAAACAGGCTTGATATGCTTTCTTTACATATTTTCTAACTCGTAATCACATTCAACATAAGATTCGACTATACACAACTTATTCAGTTAAGAAAGCGTCGTTAAATAATCTAAAATTTATCAGTTACTCGCCTCGCCAATGCCGCGTTAACTAAGACCTTTGACGGAAGAAGTACTTTTTAATCAAATTGGTGTATTACATTAAATTAAATTGCAAAAGTTGCTGCAGTTTATATACTTCAGTTACTCTTCTTTCGCATTAATTTTAAACATTAATTAACACACGCCTTCACTTTGTCTGTGCATATTTATTTGAAACAAGCTATGTGGTTTCGTGGTCCAGTACAAGCTCCCTTCTCGAAGGAATTTTATCCCGATTCTCTGGAAAGATGCAAGCCAGCAAATTTCTGAGGAATTAAGAACAATCTAAAACGTAATCATTCTTGGAACAAAAGGTTTTGTGCATTCCTAAGACATTTCTTAGAATAAACCAAAGATGCGTACCTGCAATAATTTCAGTTCCCACATCATTAATTAGTTTGTCCAGTGACTGAGTCCTCAAGTGGAATTTCACTTTTCAATAAATGGCTTTAAATATAAATAATTATTGCAGACTTAGCTTCTCTGCTAGCTGAAATTGAAATTATTTTCATGTGTTCTGTGCCAGTCTCAATAAATAGGTAATAGGGTACAGTAATGCATGATATAGGTGCTTATTAAAAATCTCTAAGAGAATTTGTATAAATGCTGAGAGAAACTATGGAAAAATCCAGCACAAATTTTATGAATTGCCGAAAACGAGACATCAGTACAACAGAACGAAAGTAATATATAATATATGTGTATATATGCATTATATTAGGCGTCCATGGCACTAATTATGAACTACATTAAGCGAAGATGGTCATAGTTCGCTCACACGACAGACAAATTTCGATTAATGTGTTTTGCAGGTTATTCCGTTCTATACTTCTGATCACAAAACCTGGATTCTTAAAAGATATTTGGCCTAATTTCAGTGAGTTATTTAAATGAAAACAGGCTAACTAAACAACAGTAACTAACTAACTAGATTGCTTACGGAACCCGAAGGTTCATCACCGAATTAACCAAAGCCCTCCACTGGACCCTGTCCTGGGCCAACAAAATCCAGTCTCCTTCAACTTCTATCCCCGATAGATCCCGCCTGAGATTATCCTCCCATCTACGTTTAGGTCTCCCTAGGGGAACTAAACAACACATTCAGTCGAAATTATGTTTACAAGTTCTATAATTATTTACTGTCTCAGAAATTTCCTAGTCAGTTGAAATTGATGAATTTGTAACATTGTTAAATAACCTGTCCCAAAAAGTTTGTGAGGTGGATTATAAAAATATTTTATAACAATGCTTAAGATAAGAATAATTTACTGTTTTAAATCTTGAAGCGTCATTCTTCACAATAACATGATCAACAAAATCATTCGTATTAGTTAAACTGAGGAGTGCCTACGTGCTATATAAAGTCTCCAGGTAAAGAGAAGTGAGTTACAAATCTCGGTTATCAACAACAATAATACGAACTTATTTCTGGTGTTTACAAAGCAAAATGTTTCTACCTAAAGACAAAACTTTAGTTTGAATCCTGACACTCTTTTTATCCTGGTGAGCCGTTGTCGCATGGTGAGAAGTCTAACACTGTTTCTCTGAATTCTTCTTCCACTAAATCAATAAACTTCTGTTCAATTCCTGCACGATGTCTATGCCACCTCATCCACAGGTTAAAATGGTTCGGACTCTCAACGAAATACTTTTCTAAAGAGGCAGACGGAGGATGTCGTTTACTCCACTTATGTCTAAAATGTGTACGTGGTGTTAACTCAACCCGGAATTTCTACAGTCATCAGGACCACGATGCAAATATAACTCTGTAGTCAGCCTCTGCGATGAGGCACAGAAATGAGAAATTAGCTTTGGAGACTAGAGTGGCTGGTAAATCGTAAAACAGTTATATTATTGATCCTTCGAAAAATAAAGTATCTATTTCTTTAAGATTCGTCCTACGCAAAATATAAATTTCCTTAAAAACGATTCTGTGTTAATAGTAATTGTGGGATGGGGCCACATAACGTCTTCCGAAGTTCTTTATTTTGGTAAAAATCGCTCATATATTTTGTGCTTCGTAGTAATTTTTGATGACGCAAATCTCTTCTGTTGTTGATTCTTTTTTTTATCCTGCTGGATGAGTAGCTATAGTGGAGGGTGACGCATCGTAAAAGAATGAGCAAGCTGACTTCTGCTTTCCCCGCCTTCACTTACCGCAAGCTAATACCCAAGCCCCCACCTGCCCTGCGGCTACCAACAGTTTAAGGTTGTGCATAATAATGTTATTGAAGGCATACGGCATATTTCTTTTGGGGAATTATCTTTCAAGTATGCACTTTTCTGTGGCATGAAGAATTCTTTAAAGGTACCAAAGAAAAATTAATCAGAACACAAAGTTTCGTTCAAGAATTAGCCCTATATTCCAAATTTCGCTTCCTACGTAAGCCAGTTCACGCCTTTTCAGTATGACGTAACAACTAAACAAGTACGCATCTAAACATATCCTTTACCTTAATGTTTACCGACAGTCAATAGGCTTCCTGGTTATCCTAACTGAAGTCCTTAGAGTTCTGAACCAGCACATGGGCCTCTCATTATTAACTGATATTTTTTTATTCTACCTTTTTAACATGTCATTGAAACAGCATCGTTAAATAATTGTTTATCTCATTATAACAACAGTTCCTCTTTGAAGTTCAGATTGTGGTTAATTATTTCTACAGTTTAATGTCACAAAATAATTTTAAACAACACTTGGTAACTTAATAGACTTTAAATTGGCTCATTAATTCAGACTGTCAATACAATAAACAAATCAAACCAAAACTGAAACTAATGTATATAAATGTTGTTAACATCCTTACATTCACGCTGTAGGCCTATCTAATGGATCCGCCATGACTCAATCTCAATAAATTTCTTTGTAAGACTGAATGCACCACATAAATGTGAGACTGGCAGGATAACATGCATTCTTAGCCTTATACTTCTGTATGGTATGTATGGAAATTATTGTGGTGGAAGGGGATGCTGCGTTTACGTGCAAGAATCTCACGTATTTTATTCTGCCGCGACCATAAGAATAAACCACGAACACCACTCGTTATTTTCCTAATTGAAATGTTACGTTGTTATTTTCTTTGCACAAAAAGAATAAAATGGAAACAGTACCATACTTTTCCACGGGTACCAGTAAAATCACATTTAGATTCATGTAAATTGTTTTATGAACACAAGCATTACTCTGAGGACCGTACATCAATTGTTTATAGATTTCAAAAAATTTACGACTCTGTTAAGAAAGAAGTTGTATACAATATTCTCATTGAAATTGGTATACCAAAGAAGCTAGTGAGTCTAATAAAAATGTGCTTAAATGAAACCTGTAGCAAAATTCGTATAGGTAAATATTTATATTTCCATCAAGATTGGTCTGAAACAAGGAGATGCTTTATTTCCTTTGCTCTTTAACTTTGCGCTAGAATATTCCTTCAGGAAAGTTTAAGATAGGCAGGAGGGTTTACAATTGAATGGGACACATCAGCTATTGGCATATGCTGATGATGTTAACTTATTGGGTGACGATATAAATACAATAAAGAGGAACACAGAAGTTTTACTAGAGGCTAGTAGACAGGTGGGGCTAGAAGTAAATTCAGAAAAAACTAAGTACATGTTAGTATCTCGTCGTCAGCAGACAGGCGGGCAGAATTATCTTAGGGTGGCTAATAAGTCCTTTGAAAGGGTTACAAAGTTCAAATATCTGGGAACAACAATAAGAAATGAAAATGACACTCATGAGGAAGTTAGGAGGAGATTAAATTCCGGAAATCCTTTCTACTTCTCAATTAAAAATATTTTGTCTTCCCCTCTGATTTCTCAGAACCTGAAAATTAAAGTATACAGAACGGTAATTTTGCCTGTTATTTTGTATGGCTGTAAAACATGATCTCTCACTCAGAGGGAGGAACACAGATTGCAGGTGTTTGAGAATAGGGTGTTGAGGAGGAAAGAAGATGATGGGGTATGGAGAAAACTGCATAATGATGAGCTTAAAAATTTGTACTCCTCCCCCAATATTGTGAGGGTCAGTAAGAATGAGATGTGCGGGGCATGTAGCGCGCATGGATTAAGCGAGAGCGGTGCACTGGGTATTGGTCGGGAATCC
>NW_019059680.1:883871-905997 GCF_000696155.1 Zootermopsis nevadensis
ATGTTTATTATTACATTTGAAACTAGAAGAGCCCGCAATCGAATAGACTTGGCAATCTCCAACACTACACTGCTTCGATTCATTACCGAGTGGAAGAGTGGTGAGGAAGAGAGCTGTACAGATCATGACTATGACCATGCTGATTACAAAGAAAAGGAAATCTGCAAATAAACAAATCAATATTTACATAAACTATAAACGAATTAAACAAGTCAACGAAATAAAATACCTGGGAATACATCTGAATAGCAAACTCAATTTCCACAAGCATATAGAGAGTATAACAGAAAAGACTATTCAACTTATACACATGCTGACGAGAGCAGCAAAGCTGCAGTTGGGTTTAGGCCATAAAGCTTTGAGAACAATATACAACGGAGCTTTGCTGACATATGGAGCTCCTGATTGGGAAGAAGGCCTACAGAAAAAGAAGAATATATTTAAACTACAAGGAGCACAAAGGCTGGTTAATATTAAAATAGCGAAAGCCTACAGAACACTATCATATGAAGCCTCATGTGTCGTTGTCGGGATTAAACCTATCTGCATTATTATGAAAGAAGCAGTGCAGATATATAAAACTACACATGAAGAGAAAGATGACTCTACTGAGTACGAAGCACCATTAAACAAGAAGGAATGGCCTCATCCAGCGCCAAGAATAACTCTTGATGAAGTGAAAGACTCAAATAAATACACTGTGGAAATATATACAGATGGAAGCAACACCAGGGAATGGTGGGTGCTGCTGCTGTTCTCTTCAAAAATGGAGAACTAATTCATAGCTTAAAAACTAAGTTACATGATCACTGCTCAAACAATCAAGCGCAACAGATCGGAATTCTAGAGGCCTTGGATGCAGTAACAACTTTAAGGGAAATCAGCATCGAGGAAAGAATAGTAGCGGTGTACACAGATAGTCAAGTTACTCTCGATCTACTAAAAAATAACTTCAAACACGGCTTCATAATATCTAAGATAAAAAAAATATTAAGGAATCTCAATGATCAAAATTGGACTATTCATTTTGGGTGGATCAAAGCACACATCGGAATTTTCAGTAATGAAATGGCAGACAGATTAGCGAAGGCAGCAGCACAAGATGGTGGAAATGTAGTATATGCAAAGAAGCCTAAAAGTACAATCATCCAAGAAACAAAGAAGGAAGGGATTATAAAATGGAAAAATGAGTGGAACGCCACCAATAAAGGAGCAGTGTGCAAGAAATTCTTCCCATCAGTGCGACAAAGAATGAAGCTACAAATTGAAATAAGTCCCGAATTGACAGCAAAATTGACTGGACATGGCAAAAATAAATCATATCTACACAGGTTTGGGATCATTGACGACCCAACATGCTCATGTCTGAAAGCGGCACAAACAGTGGATCACCTCATCTATGACTGCGATAACCTACAACAACCAAGGCGTAAATTAATAGATGCAATAGCCAAGAATGGTGGCACATGGCCAGTGTTGCATGAAGCACTTGTTCAGAAATATTTAGGACATTTTAATACATTCATTAAATCCATCGATTATAATGCAGTTTAGCACAGAAACATAAGTACAAACAGTGACAATGTATCATGACGTTACAGTTGTATAATCTGTTAAAGTGCTTTATATTAATACATGTAATATTGCAATCTTGTAATGGGGCATGCTAAATAAATGTTAAAAAAATAGTTCTCTAAACGTTTGTGTTTTCTTCATTAAGCTAACGTACACGGCTGGTAGCACGAGAAAGCTACGTTTATATACTTCAACTTCCAGAAGTCTTCGCGAGAAAATTCGAATTTTTTGCACTAAAACAATGGGTTTCTAGGCTGCCGAAGGTGAAATTATGTGCTATGTTACAGACGACTAGTTCTCTTTAATATTATATAAGTTTATGGAGTTTTAACCCTTTTATATAAAGTGGTCGTTAAATTTATTCCATCTACATTAAAGTTGAAATGGCTCAAAAAATTTTCTTAAAACTGTCCGGTATAAAATTTAAATGTGTCGTGACACGAATTGTTTTGTGAGTGCCGACAGACAGACAGACAGACAGCCGTGAGGATGGAGCGATTTTAATAATCGTTCGTCATAGCTGTTTTTACAAACAGACCAGACGCATTCGATAAGACCATTTTATGTTCTGCTTATTCACGCAATATGTGAATCCCTTGTTGGTGGTAGTTACAGGCCTCCCGCAAAGGCAAGCACAAGTCTCCAAGTCTTCGGTTTTTGCCTATTATTAGAGATGAAAATATTTAGGCGTTATAAATACAAGCCACGACTAAATGTGGTAGTAGAGATGGGTTTAATTTAACATTGCAAATAAGTGCAAGAGTCCTCCAGGGCAACGCTTTGTCAGTCACATTGTTTTGGTGGATCTTTATGTGGCAGTCGGATCCTTTACTATTATGCCCGTTACGTTTCTTTGCAAGGCTTATGCACGTAAAATAACAAAATATTTTCCAAAGCAGAACTGCGACATCTTCGTTTCTTAGCTGATTAAACCTGTAATGTATTATGCGTAATTTGAATAACGTGCATTCATAATGAGAAGGCAAGTTTGTGTGTCTCTCTAAATGTGTCATCTGCGTAACTATACGAGTTTTTATGAAATTTGATATTGGTACTCTACACTAAAGCAGGGAGATTTTAATTTCGACGTTTACCAGTCCATTATAATCGATGCAAAATTCAAACAACTTCAAAACGAGCATTTTACTAAACGATTAATATATGTCATTAAATTATACAACTTTTGTTAAAAAATTACTTGATATGCTGAATGTATAGCGATGTATAGCAGTTTATTTTAACATGAAGACAATTACATATCTAAAATAGGAGAAAGTTTATTTGGAAAGAACAGTACTCCACTGGAGTATACTACTCTACTCTTATTTTAGCGGTATCCTTGAGACGTGACGATTATAACTGACGCCATTACTGTAATCATAATAAATGAAAAGTCATGCCTCAAAAAGAAAATATTGGACAGATTACACGCATTTCCAACGGAGTGATTTAATACTTCTTCACGGCTTGAAGGATGAGTCACTTTTAACAGGATCATGTGGGTCGTGTGCAGTGAATATTCAAACGTGTTTGACACTTGGCATTCGACCAGCCTACACGCAAACCTTGGATAATTTTTCTTACGAAACAAATTTACTTAAGTATTTTAAGAAATCATTGTGACGTACTACTTGAAGTAGCATTTCAGTGTCTGTATTACCAGTGGATTAAAATATTCTTACATTAAAAAGAGGTCTAGGGGCACATTGAGCAAATGGCCTATATAGGTTTATATCTATTTTAAGAGTTAGACTGTGTTCCTGGACTGTAAATTCTTCTTTGCTTTTCAGTCCTCAGTATAAAGGATAATGAGTACATAATTATATTGTGTGGATGGATCGTAATTTATTTATTAATGCTTTATCAACTGCAAATGTTTTTTTTTTCCGAATAATATGAGAGGATGATTTTGTTAGAAGAACTTAAAGGAAAGGAGAAAAGTGTTCGTGAATTATTTTAATGGTATTATCCCTGCATCAGCATGGATGTATTAGGAAAAACCATGAAAATCCTCAGACAGAATAGTCTGCTTCTTGGTCGCGTTTCGAATCAGTCACTTCTTGGACATAAAAGAGAAGCTCTAACGCTTGAGCAAATTTTCTTTGTAAAACGGAACAAATGAGACTATGCAAGTAGTCTTGGATATTGTACCGTCCGTAAGCCCATGAACCGAAAGTTTTTGTAGTTCTATCATTGTTAACAACTCTCACGGCAGACTATAAATCTGTTTTCAATTACTTCTCATCCTATAAGCCTTATGAATAAATATTATTTTTCTGGTGTTTTGATTTCATAAACTCCGTTAAAGAAGTTATACTTTGTAGGATTTGAGGTTTTCATAGCGGTGAGTCTGAAGATTGCTGTCTTCTGGGTTGTTGTGCCGTGTAGTCTGGTAGATTTCCACCAACGTTTCATACGTGTCATACTGCCTCCGTCGTCAGGGCAATGAATGTTCAGTATGACCTCTGAAACGTTGGTGGAAATCAACCAGACTACACGGCGCAATAACCCAGAAGACAGCAATCTTCAAGTTCTACTTTGACCAGTTAATACTTTATTCACATAGGCTTATTTAGGACAGTTCTTAAGTTCATTATAGTTATTACAGAAGTTTACCTTCAGCCCCCAACTTATCATTTTCTCTAGGACGTATTTTGACATTGGCCTCCCATGTGGTATCACATGTTATACCGAAAAAGTGCACATTTCTTCTTCCATGAATTTGCAAGTAAAGCGATATAGACGTGTGCAAATTTTTCTATAAACGCATATCGACAATTTTACACACCATCGTTTTCAAGACACAAAGAAACGTTGCGATGGAAATACCAGAATAAAATGTTTAGATGTGACTAAGTGTTATTTGCTACGCTGTACAACATAATTATTCGGAACTGAGTCCTAGACAAATCCAATTAATTTCAGTGAGTAATGTGTAGTTTATTATGACGAGCGGAATGATGTTGCTAACATGAAAGGCATGTATTAATAGGCGTGAATCTTGAGTGCCATATTTCTTCAACACGCGTTTTTTATTGGTGATAAGTTAACTTATTTCTTTATTATGTTGTAAGTCATTCAAAATAACTAGAAGTCCCGTGGAATAAATGAATAACACATAATTCTATATTGTTTGTTTATACATACGTCGTGACCGCCGCGGTGGTCTAGCGGTTAGAACGCTAGCCTTGTAATCCTGGGGTCTCGGGTTCGATTCCCGGCGGTGCCCCAATTTATAACTTGTGTTGGGCAAGGCCGTGGTCTAGGCAACACGGAGTTTTCCTCCGGGGGCTTCCCCGGTTTCTCCGTGGCATCCCAACAATTACTCCATTCACACACAGAAGAAGGCAGTGGCAAACCACTTCTAGATCATCTGCCAAGAACGTATATGAACAGGTCCCAGTCCGAGAAAAGGATGGAAGGATCCTGTTCATATGGACCTGTCGTCAGACAGATACTTACTAAGAAAATAACATACGTCGTGTACGTAGTAAGCAAACAAAAAAGGAACGAATCACACTGTATAGATTGCAAGCCTTAATTACTATCAGTAGAGATTTAATAAACCCGAAAGGTGTAAGTTGTTTCATTTGCTAAGCAATGGCATATGTACGAGCACAGACACAATAAGTTAAACACATGGGAATGCATTTCCTAAATAAAATATATCTTCATGTACGTAGTTGTTGACAAAATATAGGTTTAGGAACGTATGTCACATTCCGTGACTCTTAATATGCATGAAAACTTTGATTATTTTTCCAGCTACAAAAATTCATTTTTCTAAGTACTTAGGGGAGGACGGGGCAATGGCGGTCAGTGCGTAATGCCGGCCAGGTTCTTTTCTGACGAACAGTACCAGATAGATGCTTAAAGCTGGTTCTGACATCTAGTGCTTGTTTCAGTGTCTGTTTTGTGCTCCAGTAATCTAATACTTTACATTTCATATCTGAGGCGATTGAACTTTCTTTGAATTGTATGAATTTTCAAACGATTTAGACGTGTGCATATTTTGTAAACTAAGATATATGCCTATTACTTACTAAGAAAACATTTTATTCACTCATTATCTTATTTACTTCAGTAACATCTTGAACTCAAATAGTGACCTTCATTACCCCTGAGGGTGGGGAATACCGGTCAAACTACTTCTTCAGATATCATTTCTTAGAGAATTTTTGTTACGTTCAGCGCATTTTATACTACATACTTAACGAGTAGACCCTTCAGACTAAATGCCAGTTTATATAAAGTTTCAACTTTGCTTATACTCTTCGTTATATCTAGCTTTACTCTTAAGTGACCGCCATTTACCCATTCTCCCCTACTCTCTAGAATTAAACTGAAGCTTTAGCCACAGAGTCACAATTGGCCATTAACGGTATGGAGAAGCTGAAGTTCTCGGAAATTTGGTTTCAGAAGAGACATACTGACTTGGAGTTTCCAGGAATTTTGTTGTTCACGATCTGCATCATTTAAATATCATATTAATTTCAATGTTTCTTTCTAAGACCGCCTCACTTCATAGTTTATCTCATCCACCTATAACGTTTAGAAGTAAACCAAAGTACAAAGGAGTAGTAATTAAGGATACAACCTGCAGACAGGATCAGATGTACACGTCCTTGAGCGCCATATTTTCAAGTTTAAATTGCTGCATGGGAAAGGTACTGATTGCGTTCGTAATTGTACTTGCGCTTTGTTCACGTCTACTTTAATAGAAAGCTTTTTATCGCTTTACCTCACTTGTCTTAATAAAAACGGTTTCCACGTTTCTTTGTAAAAAGGGATTTCCTGAAGCGTCACACCACTTTATCGACCTTTATATCTTCGTGTGTAACAACATAACAATTATGCGAACCAGTGAAGTGAGGGACATATGACAGGCACTTGAAGAATGGGTCGTTCCCAGTATCCCAGTACATGTTTGAAAACACTGTTCAACAGCCAAAATATATCGGAGATGAAACTAACCAACTTTTACTAATTTTGAGCTGCTAAACACGAAAATGACATTCATTTTGAATGATTGGTTCGCATTTCGAAGATATTCGTACCAAGCTGTTTCGCTCAATTTCCGTAATTTTCAGAATTGTAATGGACTACTTACTTCAGAAACAGCCTGTACAAGGGTGGAGAAGGTTTTATTGCTTCCTGCAGGTCTAGTCAATATTCTTAAGGGATATTTAATAAATTGGTTCAGTTGTCCTTGTGGTTCTATTTGGCAAACAAGTATTTTGTGGAGTGCGGATTTTGTGTTTCACTTCGTCTTAGAATACTTATGTAGTAAACAGCAAAAACGTCGTTGTTCTTCAGTACAAGAAAGATTGGTAAAAAAATGGTAAAATGTCTCAAACGTATCCGCATTAACACTACATGCACCCTGCTAGTAGTTCGACAAATGTTTTCAGCGTTCTTTACCGTACACACACGCAGACTGTTTCTTGGCCGGATAGTTTGATTTATGTTACGTTGTGTATGGCAAAAAGAACAAAATAAGAAACCCTAAAATGTTTTACTTCTTTATTTCTCTCTCTTAGGCTAGACTCGTGACTCCAGTATACGTGCTTCTTCTGCTTCAGACTTGTTCGCTTTGTCAGACCACTGGAGGCTGGATACAGTACTGGACATCATTTCTGATAAACTTGGAGCAGTTTTTCATAATGTTTCTAAAACTATGAAGCAAATGGCCTCTCGCCCTAAACCAGAAGTAGTGAGTGATAAGAACACGGTACTGGGGATTGAGAATATTAAACAGATAGGAGCGTACTTATTTTACAGTTTAAAGTTAAATGGTTGCATCTGGTACAACGTCATGTAGACGGATAAAGAAATGGAGGTATAGGAGGTCCGAACATTCTTAATCGCTGCACTAGTTTGGGGTGAATGTATATTTCCACTCGGTCGCTTTACGCCCGAGGAAAGAGTCCTGGTGCCGATTGGATAGAAGGTTGTTTGGGCTTCAGAATCGATCTAGACATTGTGGTAAAGAGAGGAATCCTGCCCTACCGGTAATCAAACCACGGCCATCCAGTTCTGTTTGCGTGAGTTATTAAGTTGTTCGTATGAAGGAGAATGAGATTTGTGGGGAAATTGGGAAATAAACATTACCCCCAACTTTATTCGAAAAATCTCACATAAATGGGAGGTTAATATTAAAATTAATCACAACAAATAGAGTGTTTAATAAATTAAACTGACTCATGATAGAGTCCAGTGGAGAACACTTGTGAAAAAAGTGACGTCTCAAGTATCAAATAGGACGAGGAAGTTGTTTTTAATAGCTGAGCGATTATCATGTTCTCAAAAAGGACTCATCCATTGAGCACATTTGTTGGATACCTGTAAAAAAAATTTCAAATTGACTGGCAGACTCAAAGGTTAAACAGGACGTAGTGAGTGGCTCGCAGGTGGAAAGTGTTAGCCGCGGTGCTCGTCGACCATAGTCAATAACTGCTCTTAAATTTAAAAAAAAAACACCACGAAATTTTGGTATCTTTCAGACTTCGTTATATAATCTTATAATTAATAACATTTAGTTAGAGCCGAGTATTTTCTATAGCACCACATTTAGTGTTAAAATGTAGTGAAAAGGAATTCAAGAGTCATTTTCATTTCATTTCAATAAAAAACCTGATTTAAATCTGTAGGATTTAAGGTTTTCAGGTAGGTAGACTTCTAGCAGACTACACGGTGCAACAACCCAGAAGACAGCCATCTTCTGATTTAAATCTGTTCAAGTGGCGTATTAGTAATAAAACTATTATTAATGTAAGTACCTTAGCATCGTTGTGCAATTGTTAGGATGATTTAATAATATTTGCATTTCCAAGTCAAAGTCGCTGTCAGCCCCTCCAGGTAGAAAGCAGGGGCCTTGAAAGAGTCCACCAATACTTCTGCGTTTTCGTCAACCATATTTTGTTTGACACTACTTACATCAGCAGTTGATAGGACGTCTTAAAATGGCATAAAACACATCCTATTATTCTATTTGGTTTTCCTCTTCCTGTCTTCGTCTACAAGTGGCTACTTTTGAGAGAAACTTCCTCGCCCAAATTATTTATCCGTTGTTTATTTCACCTATCTAAGATGTCCAATCTATCTTAGCTCCAGCCATAACTGTAATAAGAGAAATTAAATAACAAACTTCCAAACTTTGTAATTTTTTCTCTAGCTAACACTATTAAAACATTGATAAATTTCATCCTTAACAATATAACATCCCTCAAAGAATATATTAGTAATGGGTGAAGTTTATATAGCGGTTTGTCAGTCTAGGTGCTTTCAACATGTATATTGCATTTAACTCAATCTTTATAAAATATTAAATATATATCTTATGTCAAAACACATTCCAAGCCACTGCAGAAAACATGAAGTTGACTTCTAAATCGTAGAAACCATATCCAGCACGAAATAATTACCCTTTTGGAAGATCACGACTTTCAAATATGAGAGAGAATGGATAGCATATTATTTAACGATGTTATATTAAGTGCAGTTGTTGTTTGGCGTCGAATAATATGAGAAGATCAAGTTAGGAGAAAGTGACAGGTTTGGGGGTGAAGATTTCACGGTCTGGTCCAAGTTGCTCTTCCGGTATTCCCTGGGGGGACTGAGGAATATCATTAAAATCTCAGACAGAATAGTTGATGTATGGCCCCAGATTTAAATGGGACAAGTATAAAATTAAAGACTACAACTTAAGCCAAAATTCTCAGATGAGACATGAGTAAGGTGTGGTATAATTACTGTAGTGAACGGTAACATGTTGCGACTTTGTATCAACTACCGAGCGTTTGTGGGCTTCAAGTACTCAGAATGATGAGCCCGGAGGTACGCGAAAAGTTGATGTTACAGAATTTGCTTCAGAGTGCGAGGAAAATTAAAACCTCAATCCTCACGTAATTCTGTGTTTGGTTACGAATCAAACTATGTAATTATTTAATTCTGGTCTTATTACCGTTGTGCTAATCATTTAGATCTAGGAAGTACTGACAGTTTTTAAGTTTATATATATATATATATATATATGTGTGTGTGTGTGTGTGTGTGTGTGTGTGTGTGTAGACTACTCTAATAAACATAAATATCTAATCATAACCGGATCTTGAATCCATCTGTTGTATGCAAAGTGGCGTGTAGTTTATAGCAACTGGTACAGATGGCCATGTAGATTTCATGGGTCTATAGTCATAGCTCTAAAGTTTTGTGTCCATAATTTAGTAACATATCCTGTGTTGCTGATACAGTTTTCATTTTACGTCTGATAACTGAAATAATAAATGAAGAGAGACAATGACATTAATTTATACTTGAATTGAAAATAAGATTTGTGAATTGAATAATTTTTATATGTTATCTTATTACAGGTCCGGTATTTTAATATTGGACTTTCCATTATGAAAGTACAATGTTACCCAGTTTGGTTGAAACTTGCAAGAGTTACAAAATGTCGCAAAGATTAATGAGTGTATCTTCGCATCCTTTAGCTATCATCTAATGGTTATTTCACAAATGAATACTGTTATATTCTCACTTTGTTGGCTAACAGGAAAGAAATCAAATTTAAATTAAGAACTCTAGGCGCCATGTGACTAGAATCACGAGCGTATAATTTTGTTTTCTACTGCAGCTTGCAGAAGTGCTACTTTGCTAATTCACATCGACACACTGTAAAATGAAATACCGTTGGATGTTTGAAGCAAAATATCATTTCGAAGATTGCTGTCTTCTGGGTTATTGCGCCGTGTAGTCTGGTAGAGAAATCTTCAGACTCACCGCTGTGAAAATCTCAAATCCTACAAAATATTTTTTCCTTATTCTACTCAGAAATATTTGTAAATTTTAAATAATATTTATTTAGAGTTAATTTAATCACCCCTGGTTTTAGCCAGCGTTTCTCACACCAGATGTAATTGCATCACCTGTAAGTGTGTGCCAAGAACAAAGTTTGCCAGCTAGAACGACAAAGTTTCAGTGTTTCGAGCTACTAACAGTTTAAATGGCATTCTCTCCAACGCCTGCAGATTTTAGAAAGTAAGATCGTGTCTTTACTCAATACACAAATGTCCAGTAGTAGTTCAGGCAGTTTTGGGTTCTGGTTTCACTGTTTGATTTATTAAATGCGTAGGCCCGCTTAGAACCGACCCGTTTCAAATGCTAGCGGACCTACCATAATTCAGGCGTAGCCAACAGTGGACTTTTATTCTTCCTGTTTTGGGATCTGGCCTTGAATTCTGTACTAGAATATAGTTTGTCCCATTATTATTTTAAAGTTCTTCGATTATAGACAATTGGCTATACACGCAGAAAGAAAAGTTTCAATGTTAAGAGAGTAAAATTTTATAAAACTTAATATGATAACATACAAAAGTTACATTATATGACGAAAGTAGTTTAATCCTAAAAACAGCAAAACTCATCTAAACTCAATTTAAAAACACTTTGTTAATCAAATTCATCACACCACAACATCGGAACAAATGCAAGTTCATTAATTGTGTGATCTGAAGTTTACACGGTTACTAAGTATAATGGATTCTTCTCGGGCTACCACCCGTGTAAGGTGGTTCAGTGGTTTCCTCCGTTAAACCACCTTACACGGCTGGTACATCAATTGTTTTGTTGAAAATTGTTGTACTTTATTCATAGAAACAAATGAAGCCTGGAGAGACTTGGTACGACATATACAGAATTGTGAACTTAAAAACATATGGTATACATAGTTACCATTGTCTAATAAAATTTAACATAATTCAGTTAATTTTTAAAGAGTATTGTTATAAACATAAATAACAGAGAAAGTGGCCCAAATATACAAATCGCAGGTTTTCAGGACAATGAGCATGAAGATGGCTGTCATCTGGTGTGTTGCACAATGCAATCTCGTAGACAGCGACAAAAACCGAGAGAAAATTACTGCCTTCAACGTCAGCTTTATGAGCATCGCCCTATTGATGCAGGTATAATAGTAAGCTCTTCTGGAACGTCAGGCAATATCTACTTTGCTACATGATACGACGTTCTGGAAGGCAGCCATATTCCATTCCATTGATCATTAAAATAGTTATTAATGTGTAGGCCTTCCAGTACATAATAGTAAGTACAACAGAAAATGGTTTAATTTACAATAAAATTATATTCTGATTCTTCAGGTAAACGTGCCCATCATCATCGTGACCTTTGTACGGTTAGGTCATTAAGGCCTCGTCCTATGAATCCCAGTACGTTCTAGGCCTCTAAATCGACGTTTCGGTTATCTAAAGTTTCGTAGTGATGAAGATGGTTGTCTTCTGTCTGCTTAAGAAGTAGTACTGTTGGCAGGAGGCTGGAGTATGGTGTAGCGTCTCTTGGCTCTTCGATGACGATGCTGTGGTGAGCTCATCCTCATGATGTCATCGGTGGTTCCTAATGACGGCACGGCCTTGGTTCGTCCTCTTTTTTACATATAGAAAGGCTAATTAAAATGGTTTGTTTTTTAGTATTGTCTTTGTCTTGCAACAGAATACTTCTGGTATGTTAACAAATTATATTTTGCTTTGGCACATATGTGTTTATATGTTTATATTTAAAGGAATGTTTTATTGCTTTGGTAGGTTGGTACAATGCAGAATCCTGATTACAGTGACGATGTTTGCGACCACAGTTCCTACTTGTGCGGCCCACTCTAAATATTTTTTGGAAGGCCTGTCATGACAGTTCGTTCCCGCGGACTGGATTTGGATTGTGGCGTAGAAGGCTCACCGTTCACAACTACTCAAAGTATAGCTCCATGGCACAGTCTTGGCTAAGCAGCTCATACTCATTCAGATAAACAAAATTTTGCCTAATAATATATTTAGGTATATATAGTTACTTATTGCACAAGAAGATGCGATCCTTGAAATTAAGACAATACCTGTTGTCAAGGCCGCTTTAACCAATGGGCCAAGTAAACAGCAGTCTAGGGCCCCAATCGCGCGAACGTGTTTGAAGTATCCCATATCATTTATGAATATCCCATACAATTTTTGTACTTTTCATTCCATTGCGTGGTACGTTCCCAATAATCATACCGTATGTAACGAACATGGAGACAGAAAATAATTATGAATTGTGCACACAGATTCCAGGAGCGCAGTCAGTAAATAGTTCAAATACCGACTGCTTGGTTTAAAAAGTAATATCAGCAACCATACAGATTAAAACAAATTTTGTGTTCTGAGCGTTTAATATTTTCTTAATATACCAGTAATCTCATACTGGTACCAGATTGCAAAATATTTTCTTTAAAAAATAAGTTGGAGGGGTGGGGAAGCTTAGGGTCATAGTTACCTTAAAGCGGCCTTGACCGTTGTTACAGAAATCAAACCTTTGTTGTTACCTCACTGCTCACGTCCATCTGAAAACAACTAAATTATAGGGTTCTGTATTTACGTGGTACTAACATTAAGTATTCCCACCTGAGATCTTAATTTAGTATTAAAACGGCGGGAAAACACATATACCTGAAGAAAGACTGCGTGTATCCCTCAATTTGATTCGCTTTTAATATTCAAAAACAGAACAGATCAAGTAATCGATATCTTGTTTTTTGCTGAAAATGCAATTTCATACGGATACTTTACGGAAAATGTCATTAGACTTCTACAATTTGTGTATTTGGATTCTGAGTACCCAGAAATCAGAGTGACCAAAAGTGAACATGGAAAGTTTGTATGTAAAGCCAGATGTAGTGGAATAACTCCCTAATAATCTTTGTAGTTTAGCCATTTTTGCTTCACTAATGTAAGGAAAGAAATCTGCTGTAATTGTCTTTCTAAGGAAGAATGCAGTCCAGAAAAAGGAATTGTAATGGGGCACGATGCTAGTTAACCTGATTTATAGCAGTCAAATGGTTACCACTTCTGCTTAGAATCTGGGAAATCCCAGGTTCACATTTTGGCCCGTAGATCGACTATCCAGACTGAGGCGTTTCGTGGTTTTCCTTAGTCCCTCCGAGATACTGCCGGTTCGTGAGTTTAAGTTAGGCCACGACCGATTCCTTCCACATCATTTTAAAGTGATTTGGTAATCATCACATAATTTTACAGTATGTAGTCTGAGTTAATGACAGCGTATTAAGGATATCACAAATTAATAAATAACTTTAGTTGGTTAGTTATTAGTTAGTAAAGAATTTCTAGATTCATTATGTATCAATACATGTTGATCGCGGGGAGGAAATTAAATTGAGTTGCGTAACTAATTTCGTTTCTGGTCTCTGGGTTTTAAGTACTATTTTAGTCTGGTTGGCCGTCAATGTGGGAAAATAGATTTGTATCTACAACAATAATTGAACTTCAAGGTCAGTGAGATCTTGAATATGGCAAAGAGCGCATTTTAAAAACACGTTTATTTCAATTCGAAGCATGTATAACTATCTTCGTTAATTAAGATATTGATATTTGAAAAGTGAGCAGATTTCACCGAATAAGAACTCCCGCTGACCGATCTGAAAATTAACGTTCAGCACGAGTGAACTGCGATATGGATGATAGTGCCTAAGGACACTGAACGTCCTTGGCGAACGCCTTCCTGCATAACTGCTGTTGCACGATGGCCTTTAGAACTCTATAGTATTCTGATGGGTCTCCATTGTTGTGGATGAGGGGAAAAACTTCATTTTGGTCTCAGTACTTTCAACATCATGGCGGGGTTAAATATTCCAAAGAGATAGTCTTTAATACCCGTCAGTACGTCAATAGAAAGTGAAATACATGTTATGCTTTCAATTTGAAATCCTCTTCCGCGTTCTTTCGTCCATGAATCTTACAGAAGAAATTACCGGTTTATCTTTTCGGTCAGAAAAATAAGCAAACGTTTTTACCCCGTTTTGTTGAAGATTGTTAATCTTTCACAAATCTACACTTTGTGGCCATAAGTAATACAGGTAGGACCTTGTCAAGTTTTCAAACTCATGTTATTCTTTTATATTCATTTTCAAATCGTGTCTCCTTTAAGTATCAAATCCATTGCCTACGTTTATAACCCATTTTGCATTACGATTTGTCCTTCATACTGAATCATCTTTTACAATTACTCCCACGAGAAAGTTTGCACTTTTGCATCATTTTATAAACAACTTAATTCCGTACATTGCCTCAGACTTCTGGTTGTTCTGCCAGGTGAATTTGTCTGGCCTTCAGCAGTTTTTATTAGCGCCTGCGCGTTCTGTGCATATAGTGACCTGTGTATTTAATAAAATTCTATATTGAACATTCTTAGAGCTGGTCTTTAGAAGGACTTTCGGTGGTTGCGTGGAGAACGATGACATTAAGAAACAAACGAAGATTAAGTATGTAAACGCCCTTCCACACACTACTCGCTGTTTGCTTATTGTAGCCACGGGTCAAACCCAGTGACGTGCCTGGCACTCGTGCGGTTACAACTTTGAATATTTCTGATAAGTGCGGAAGGGATATAAGAAAATTCTGATAATGGGTGTGGGTTTTGTCGGTGAGCAAGGGCCTCCGATTCTCAGGGAATAAACGGGGAAGGCAGCGGTAGGGGTGGTGTTTTCGCGAAGGATGCGAAATCTCTTCCCTTGAGCAACTGAAAAAGACACTGTGGTAATCTTGGCGATGTCCCATTTTATTGCCTCTTGAGACATAGTGATGTACACCCAATTACACTTATTGCAAGGCAGCGCGATGATTCCGCTGTTTGTCTTTGTATGTAAAATTAAAGTAAAGCAGAACGTGTCTGCTCGACTTGAAGAACAAAACTTGAGAGAGTAAAGCGCTGCTATAACAGTAACTGTTCTTAAATTTTTAATTGAATACGTGGATCGGATTTTTTCCCCGAAAAAGTCACCCCATGACTTCGGAAACGCGCCGAAAAGCCATATTCGAAATTCATTCGTCCCAGTCGTAGTAAGGCGACTGTTCTAGGGCAACCGTCATTCCACATCCGGAAGGGATCAAGGTTTCGCCTCGTTAACAACTTTTACGAGTGCGAAAGCTTCGTGAATGTCACGTCGCCGCCAGACTGAAAGTCTGGAAGAAAGACGTTCAAACGACTGATTGTTGCCACTCTCTTCCAATTTAATATATTAAACAATTCCAAAAGTAATAAAATCTATCAAATTTGGATGAAGTAAGGCGTACCAAATATCATCTGATCACGCCTCCTTCGTTTATATAAACCAGATTAATATGCCAAAGCCTGGTTTAGCCCTCATCACAAAGTTCAGCCCGTTCGGGAATCGAACTACGAAGATGGACTGGCACAAATAATACTCAGTGTTAAAAAAAATAAAGTGGTTTGTTTCATGAATTATTCTCGGCGTTTGTGTTTCGTTCAAAAATATAGGGAGGAAGGACGAAACTACATTCCTTGAAAGTTTTATCATTATGAGGGAAAAGCAGACGAAAAAGAGAAACAAACAAAAAAAATATGAAATAAATCATATCTGAACAAAAAATCTCCAAAAGGACTTTTTAATATAACTATGTCTAAAATTATTTGTGATGTTGGTAATGACATCTTATGTAGAACTTTTAAAATATATAGAAGGTTCAAGGCAAAAGAACTATAAACTAAGTTCGCGAAAGAAATGGAATCAGTCTTTCGGTCTCGGGAGACTGCTTTTGTTTTCTGTTCACATGGGCTACACGTACTGAATATGCATACTATGGACAAAGCAAGGCGTGAATCTGGTAGAACTTTCACGAGTAGAGGCATAAATGAATTTAAGAATGTTTATCATCATAGACGTAACTTGGTAAAGGATTAGAATAGTGATCGGATTGTAGACGACAATAGTATTTTAAGTGCGTAGAATAATTATTTTCGCCAACTATTGAATGCACATGGGTTTAAAGATGTTAGGCAGACTGAAGTAAATAACAGCTCGGCCATTAGTATTTGCACGTAGCTCATTAGTGGTTGAGATTGATATTGAAAAGTTGGAAAGGTAAAAATCACCAGGTATTGATCAAATTACGTACGAACTGATCCAAGCAGGAGATGATATTAATACATTACGTTCTGCGATCCACAAACTATTTACTTGTATTTGGAATGAGAATAATTGCTAGAGCAATGGAATAAACCTGTTATTGTACCTATTTAAAGAAGGGTGATAAATCTGATTCTAGTAATTATCGAATAATATCACTTTTATGAGCTAAATACAATAATATATTCAGCATTATTTTGCCAAGGTTAATGTCATACGTTGATGAAACTAATGGGTATCATTTATGTGGATTTCTATGTAATCGATCAACTATTGATCGATATTATATATTCGTCAGAATACACAATTGTCAACGTTGTCTTAGAATATCCAATCAGGAAGGTCTAAGGAAACAGAGATGGACTGGGACTGGACTGGGCTCCTGATCTATGCTTATGATGTTACTCTATTAGGTGAAAACATAAATATTATAATGGAAACATAGAGGTTAGTTCACACGCGAGTAAGGAAGATGATCCATAAGTAAACGTGAAAACTTTTGAGGGAAGAACACAGCTTAGGAAACTATTTGTGTCTATGAGGAATGAAGTGGAAGGAGGGTTTGCGAAAATTGCACAGTGAGGAGCTCCACAGTTTGCGCTCTTCAGAAAATATTATTAGGGCGATCAAATGAAGGAGGATGTGATGGGCCAGGCAAATGGAGCGCATGAGAGACATAATAAATGCATACAAAGTTCTGATTTCAAACATTGAAGGAAAGAGACCACTCAGAAAACGTAAGCGTAAAGAGGGGATAATATTAAAATGGGTCTTAGGGAAACAGGCTTTGAGAGTGGTAATTGTATGCATCTAGCTCAGGATAAGGACTGATGTCGGGCTCTTGTAAAGACGGTAATGAAGTTTTCGGTTGGCACGAGGGGGAGTTTTCTGATAGCTGAGTTTGTCATCAGTTTCTCTGCAATTGCATTGCTGCATGGAATCAATCTCGTCTCGTTCTACACTGTTTCAGTGTCGCAGTAAAAATGTGAAAATCCAAATTAAACAAATAAGCCGATCCGCGTTTCTCTGTTGGCACTATCCCGTTTAGCTGTTTGTTCTTCAGAGAAGTGAAAAAAAATGTATGCTGCTCTTACACAACTGAAGGTCCTTGCTTAGGGCTACACTATCTATCAACCAACAGATTACCTGCAACAGCGAATACTAATAAATGATAAATACATAGCGAAGTCCAATGTCCATAAACCACATTTTCAAAGACATTAATAAAAAGGCAGTCTTTTGTGCATATTAGTTACCGCTAAATTAGTAGAGTGTTAACATATGAGTCTGAGGTAAACACTGGATGGGTATACTTTACACAATGCAATTCTTGTTGTATTTTCGATGGTATAGAACTCATTTACCTTGGCTTCCTTGTGCCAGAGATGAACAAATAATAGCAGCTCTTGCGTTCAGTAATTATGATTTCAGTAAAAGACCTTGAATGAAGTGGGGGTGGTTGTAACATTTTTCCAGCAAGTTAACACAGACATTGCTGTTGCCTATTTTCGTAGCCGGACAAGGACTCAACGGTGTCATGGATACTTGAGGCATTCCTCGCTACACTGGGCATCATCAGCACGGGTCGGCAGGTACGAATGTGACCACTAGAACTCGCCGCGTGGCCCGACCTTGCGGACGAGGACTGTTACGAATTCAAAACAACGACAGACGAAGAAAGGAGCGGAATGAAAGAGGTTATTTCTGCACCGAAAACTTCGCTACATGACGACCCCAACCGAATGCCCATCTTAAACGGTAGGTGCTGGGATCGGTGAACAGTTATCCAGACACACTTACATCGTCACCCAATAAGTTAACATCATCAGCATATGCCAATAGCTTATGTGTCCCATTCAATTGCAAACCCTCCTGCCTATCTTGGACTTTCCTGATGGCACATTCTAGGGCAAAGTTAAAAAGCAATGGAGACAAATCATCTTCTTATTTTAAACGGTATGATGGAAAATGAGTCAGATAAATAATCTCTTATATGAATTTTACTATAAGTACATTGATAATGGACTCAAAAGCTTGTTTGGTATGCTGAATTCAATGTGAATGTTGTATAACACTTCGTAGGCCTTTGATGTCTATAAACAATGGGCATACGGTCCATTGTATTTCCATTTATTTTTCTAGTATCTGATGAGCATATTCTATTTGACTCGCTAACTTCTTTGGTATTTTAATATGAGAACACAAATTCTTTTACTACAAATGGTAGTAATGGATCTTCTAGAAAATCTGTTCGATTTCACATCGATCATTTAGTGGAACTTGTAACGTCCTACGAGTCCTGATTTTCGTTAGATGTATTGAGCTTTGAAACGCGTTACTGTACTAAATTTATAGTGCAATTTGTTGCCTGGGGCTCGACTTCTGGCTAGGCCTTTAATGATTTAGACGCTTTTAACAATAATGCGAGAAAACTAAGGATATACACCACGGCAGCCGCCCTTTAAACATGAAGTAAACATTGGATATCCTTTGTGAAATTTAGCATTTCCACGCATCTTAATCCGTTTGAACACTTTGCATCATGGTTTCGTTCCATATTCTTTTCGTTGTTCGCACATTATTTACGAAAAAAACCGTTGAAATAAATTTAACCAATTGCTAAAAAAAATGCAATAAATCACATCCTAGTACTCATCATTTCAAGAAATGATGCATAAATTTAGTGACTTTAACATTTCGTTGTGATCTGTGTTCTTTCACTCACGTACGCACGCACACACAAACTTTCTTAGTTGTTCTTTTGATTATGATTGTTTATTTCTTGTTTGTTTACTATAATTATGACGTAATTTAACGGAGTTCAAAGGTGTGTGTCTTGGTGGCTGAAACGCTGAGACTTCCAATTCAAATTCCGCTCGAAGGATGGATATTTGTCAGTTTTCTTCTGTGCTGTGTTGTTGTGTGTAGGGCACAAGCCTTACGACGTCACCCGTCCAAAGGATCCTACCGAGTACCAAAACAATTAAAAAACTGACAGAAAATTTCTCCAGAAACGATCATAGGCTTGGAGCAGGTTATAACGCATAAAACACATATACAATTTTATGGAAGTATGTTCCATAAATATCACCCCTGTATTAGGCTTTTCGGCTTATATAATTATAAATGAACCAGTCATTTTTCATGCTCCTGCTGTAGCATCTCTGGAATTGGTAGAAAATAAGAAGATGGAAACATTTTACAGTCTAAGCCAAACACAACATACAGTGCGATGTTTCCATTGAAGTCAAAGAAGCAGAACTTGAAGCCCTGTTCCATATAGTAGGTCTACAGAATCCCTTCAGCTCACAGCTCTTTTTACGATATATGAGGTCGTTACAATGTCAGTTGCTGGTTTTGATCTTTATTTGGAAACAGTTTCATTAATTGAATTGCTTGTTATCGACATATGATTAAGAATGGTGGCAATCTTCATTTCAGGTCTGATTGGAATGAGCGTAAAGTTACACTCAACAATATAAAAGGATAAGCGATGCCTATAACAATACTTTCGTTAGACGTCCTCATTTAAATAAGTCTGGCCAACTATGAATTTTAAAAGCGTGCTGAGAAAGCAAGTCTTTTGTCCAGGGATGCACTTACATTCTGTAAACAAAGGCGTAGACTGTATAAAAAAACATACCGTTTTATTGGCCTATAACATTTACTTTTATGGCTGTCAGCTGGTTTAGTTCAGGTATCTGGGATGAGAAACTAGTTTTAAATATTGAGAATCATGAAAGTATGTTTTATTCGAATTAAGAGATTTCGCCATTTAATAGTCGTTTATTTACTGCATTCATTTGAAAATCTGGCAAACCTGCGATTGTACGATTGGAACTTTGAAAATTTTTAAACTTGGAACAGTTCCTGATTGTATCCACACTGCAGATGCTGATATCGAAAATTAAAAAAAAGTAAAATAGTTTTTGTGTCATCTCCCGAGACGCTGCTTCTGTACCTCAGTTTAAGAGAAGTATTCAAATATGTCTGTGAATTCAGTGTTATGTATCCATTAGATTCACAAACATTTAGAAAAGCGTTAAAATAAGGATACTTTGAACATGTCTGCACATCGGGACACGTTCTGAGGTCAAGTGGGAACTTGATGTTCGCCTCACTACTCGGCGAAGATAGCCCAAGGCCGAAGTTTGTGAATATGATGTAAGCTTTTCGATCACTGGCTCTCGTTATGTCCGACGCAGTGCCAATCCATAGCACGAGACAAGCACGAAGCCAATAGGACCGACCGATTTCACTCTCCGCCTTATTGGTGGATATAGCGGTGTTCTGCCTTACCGTTCCACGGCACTACGTCATGTCAGCCCTATCCGTGTCACGGGGCTTGCAACGTAACAGATTATACCCACGCAAGCGTAAAAGCTATATTAGACATAAAGCTTAGCTTATCATTAAATCGACACAACTGCAGACGCACAGATTAAATTTCCGACTTGTAACAGACGCATTAACAAAGCCAATGCGCTCTTAAATAAGATAGCCTTGTGATCTGGCAAGTTTTTGACTTACGCAGCGCTCCCTAGGACCACGGTGATCTAAAATTCACGCAACCCACATCAAAGTACAGGCATACCTCGGAGATATTGCGGGTCCGGTTCCAGACCACCGCAAAAAGCGAGTCACACGAATTTCTTGCATATAAAAGTTATGTTTATACTATACTGTAGTCTATTAAGTGTGCAATAGCATTATGTCTAAAACGCAATGCCAGAACATTGCGAGAATTACCAAAATGTGACACAGAGACACGAAGTGAGCACATGCTGTTGGGAAAATGGCGCCATAGACTTGCTCGACGCAGGGTTGCTACAAACCTTCAATTTGTAAAAAAAAAAAACGCAATATCTGCGAAGCGCAATGAAACAATTGGATTAGATTGGATTCAAAATCGCAATATCGCTGTGACTATACAAGAGCCCACAGATGTCGCGTCATATTGTAACCTGCTCGCGCCAGTCAGTTGTCTTTCAGTAGTCGAAGTGCAAGGATGTCGTTTTCAGAACCGTAACTCGTGTTCATTGTCAAACACTGTCTGGCGTCTCGTTCTTATTTAACTTGCTATAACGAGTTTAGGGATACATTTTCCGATTCACCTTTGGCAAACAAATCGACAACAGCTCGTCTGGTGAACCCGTTCTTCAACAGAAACTCTTCACCGGGTTGCATTAAACAGGATAAGAGTGAATGCACGCATCGATGAAAGCGATAGACATTTCCACCACGTAAAATTAACATTTTTTGTTGTTTTCTGATTTAAATTTAATTTATTTTTTAACGGTTAGAACATATGCCATCAATAATGTTTTGATAGCTTTGTAGTGTAACATAAACAAAATACACATTTCCTGCCTTCACCTGAGTGCGGTATGCGTTGCTGACCACTGTTAGAATTCGTATGGCAAACCTGGATTTCAAACTATGACTGTACACAATAAAACAGGTTAAGATAGCTCATGTTGAATTGAGCTAGGCAACAGAACGCGACGCAGACTGCACACCCACGCACGCCTGTGTTCAGAGACGAAAGGGAGAATGCAGGTGGGGGGG
>NW_019059680.1:927165-949062 GCF_000696155.1 Zootermopsis nevadensis
ATTTTAATCACCTGTGTTAGAGGAGGATTACTGATTTAATGATTATAAAAATAATTTTAATTTCTGATGGAGCGAGTTGCTCATATGTAATAAAATTGGCAACCTAACTGCAAAAATAACTAACTCCCTGGTAGCAGAACCTGCAGGTTCAACACCGACAACACCAAAGTCCGCTACCGGCCACGATCCTGAGCCAGCTCCATCCATTTGCCATCCTCACAGTCCACCGCCCTGAGATCCATCTTGATGTTATCCTCCCACCTCCTTCTTGGTTCCACAGAAATATATTGATAATATTTAATATACATTTTCATTAAGCGTGTTCCTTTATCTGATCGGCCGTTAGAATTCGCGGCTGTTGCCGCTGCCATGTGGTGGAGGTCACGTCCTTAAGTCTGTAGTTAGCAGGCACCGCCCAATCCAACTTACCTGGTAACATTTGCACAAATCTGTAACTGTACTTAATTGTTTGATATAGATGGATAATGTATTGCTTTGCGAGGGTCAGAGACGGTCACAATGAATATCTGTGTTCTACACAAACTGTTATTTGTGTGGATTAGACAAGGATGATTCTTGCACGCCAGCATCAATAGCCGTGGTACTACATGGAACTGCGTGGGCAAATCTGCATTCTAACTTGCATTGTAAATTACCTTTTAGAAATGTACGCGAATAAGTCTTATCATGAAGAACAGTACCAGGATTCGTGTAGTTGAAAATATGAAAATGGTTGTAATGTGGTACAGACTTAACTTTTTAGAACTTTAATTGGTTTGCTTCAGAAATGTAATTCAAAACGATTAGTTTGCTGATGTCAGACTTACGGCTAATGTGGTTGGAACGTATTTTCTGTCAGATAGATACAGGCTAAATGAATTGTTTTAAAGAAAATATGATATATGAAAATTATAAATGTTTAGAAGAGGGGTGAGGAACCTACGGCCTTAAGGCCACATGTGGCCTTGTAGGCCCTTAAGTGCGGCCTTTTGACTGAATCCAAGTTTTACAGAACGAATCCTTTTATTTTTATTAATACATTTTTCAAGACGCCCTTAAGGTCACAAATGACGGATCCCCATCTAGAGGATCAACTGAAACTGAGGACCTCCATGCTACAACTAAACATTCAAATGCTTTCCAACAAAAAGCAGACACAACAAAGTCATTAAAATATTAGTTAACTTTAAAATTAACAAATAGTTTCCATTTTTTGAAATTATTAAGTACATACTAGTTAGATTTTTACAAAATAATGTCCATTTTTAAGTATATCTAATTGAAATTTTTTGAATGCGGCCTTATTTGATTACAGCTAAATTAATGCCGCCTTCCAACATGAAAAGGTTCCCCATCCCTGGTTTAAAAGTTGATTTATGATATATCGTAGGAAATTAATACATAAATTTCAACATTTTTACGTATCATTAGTATAAAGGAACAATTTGTCCTTATAACAAATAATTTATGTTGTTTTGATCACACTATCCAGAGTTGATAAATATTTCTAGTGCCTAATTTAGGGAATTTAAAGTTATGTGAGTATACATAACTTATAACATATTTGAAAATGCATCTTTGCATATTCGTAGCAGTACTTTACACTTTTCATATGAAGCACTTTATAATTTGTTAGGTTAATCCACGTAAGAAAAACGTTACGAATGTAATGACACTTATCATTAAGTTTGATTATTATTGAACTAGCAGATCTCGCGCAGTGTTACTTTTAGGAAATTCGACAATACTTAGCACAGTTCTTTTATCCTGCTTAATTTCCAAAACTGCAGAAAACATCTTCACCGGAACTCGAACCAAGGACAGACTTTCGGGGTTGTGGTCTTTATTCCTGTAATCCCCTCGCCGAAACAAACAAATTTGTTCTTGTCGCCGTTCTTCTGTTGTGCTTGGTTTCCGACCTTCAAGATTTGTCCTCACTGGGACTAGAACCCAGGAACTGCCCTGACTGAATTTTCGTTATTTTTCTCTTTCCAGAGATAGGACGTTGAAATAGGCAACGGCGTTTCCCTACCACATCCTTCCTTTCTCGCTATTCGCGATAATTTCCCTGCTTCTTTCATCACAAAAGAAACCAATAAATTTCCAAGTGCGGCAAAAAGAACAGACAAGAACTACACCCACTGGAACAGTTCTTAGCCAGACTTAATAGGTAGGGTTTTATGGTCAGTAATACAAACCGTAAGGCCGAGAATCCCTTAACAGCGTTACCATGGCAACGGTTACGATAGTTTAAGCACAAACGTGACGGGCATCGGCCATTATTTATTAAGACAGCTCTGGAAACTGCGATGTGAATGGAATGCACCTTACCATTTCGGTATAAGAAACAGAGACACGGTTCAGTACATGACGCAAGTTACAGATTAAGGTTAGTGACGCTAGATGTAATGTAAAACCGTGCAGCAAGTCTTTTTAATTCATATTGGAAGAGCAGACAAATGTCTTGTGATAAAGTCGCTTTAAAGGCATCAGTAATACTCCCTGCAAAAGTTCTGTTCACAAGAAGCAAACTGGAGTTCAGGGTGGCTGCTTGTACAAGGCATATCTTATTTTTGACATCTGATATCAGTTTCTGAGTCATACTACAAAGAATTTGTGGGGGACGAAAACTGTATTGAGTGAATTTTCTTGGACACACTCCAGTTCACCTTATTTGCAGTGGTTGTCGGTAAGAATGTTTGGGTTTCTCTGTCACTAAAGCAATTATACGTACACTATTATTTAAAGAGATATCTATCCCTAGGACCGGTTCTCGTTAACTAAGGATGTTCTGTGTTTCTCTAGGCAAATGTTACGATGACAGTCTAGTTTAAAAGTACAGCGACCGCTTTTTCTAAGTTTATCCTTTCATATATATGATAATCAAACGTTGTATAACCTGATGCATATTCTTGAAGATGTTAAGTTTTGAAGACATTTGCCTTCCGGGATGTTGCGCCTTGTAGTCTCATGACTCATCGCCCTAAAAATGGAGGCAGTCAACACGTCTGAAATGTCAAATAATTCCTACCAGACAACACGGCGCAACCGTCAGAAGACACTTTTCTCCATATAAGTCGCTCTGAGATTCTTAAATCTCGCCATGTGAAGGTTTCCTCACACTTAATTATGCGCCACGACTTGATGCATTCTTACGCACCACTATTCTCCCAGGTACCAATTGGGACTAGAACCATTCTGATTCTGCAGGATATCTGGGTTGTTGAACCGTGTAGTCTGGTAGAAGTTTATAGACGTTTCAGAGATCCCTATTGCCTCCATCATGAGAGTGATGTATGTTATCGTCCTGATAATGGGATCGTCGAGGACCTTTGAAACGTTTGCAAACTTTTGCTAGACTACAGGGCGCAACAACCCAGAAGACAGCCATCTTCAGACTCACATCCGTGAAAACCCAGATCCCACAAATCTAACCTGGTCGCCCAGTTCATATCCTAGTCACTATACTGACGGAATTGTCCCAACTCTTGCATTGTAAAAAATACATATATACATATATCTGTAGCTGTAGCTGTAAGATATTTCTTAAGCTAAGAAATATAGAAATTACTCTTAAACACGAAGCTGGTGCCACTTCATATTTGAGCTACAGGCTTGAACACCTGCAGCCATTGTTGACACCAAGTTTTTTGTGAAGTGAGAATTGAATTAACACATTCACTTACAGTAGAGTTTATTTAATGCATTGAATTTTGTTCTGAAAAAAGCGGTGCCTCCTATTGTGAAGCAGACTGACTACTAGACATCCCATATTCATTAATCAAAATTCATCGTTTACTCTGACCAAAAATTAATATTACCTCCCACTTTATGAATGACTATCTCATTTCTGTGAAATTGAATGTCGTTCAGCTTGTCCACAGACACCCATCTTTTGAAACAGGTGGTTCATTACTGTGTTTACAAGAGCCTCTTCCGTTGAGATTTTACGACTACAATTTTACATGAATTTCTCAATCTCTTCCATGCTCCGTTCATCTTACCCTTCTTTATTTGACCACCATACTAATATTTTGTGGTAGGCACTTGTGAAATTAACAACGAACCTTCGGATTACATAAAAAACTGGAAATATTGTTACTAGTTGGGCATCTGTTAGCTTGTAAAAGAGAACTGATCAATGGAGTCACCCAGTTAGACACTCCAGAATTGGCTTTAATAAACAGGAGAAACGATTCAGTCTACCCGGCCCTCTCCAAACTTTGAAGAGGATATAGCAATTCTTTGATCAACTCACTTCATGCCTCTTGATCTATAAATGTGATATACTCTAGTGAACTAACACTACACAAAAATATTGTTCTTATTTCTATCACAAGAATTGATTGTTACCATATAAGCCCTTATAATGTTCTACAATTGATTGTTGGGAAAAGGAAACATTGTTTATTCTGTATAGTGTTGATTTTAGTTTGTAATGGGAGATTTGTCCTTGACGGGTCTTGGTTACAGTTTATGGCTATGTTAATAAGGGATTAATTACGTAAGCATAAAACGAAGAAATAACACCGTAATTTTTGCAGTACTTCACAGTTGATAAGTGGCAGGTTGGATGTTTGATCACTTCCCTGTCACGTTGCCCCAGAGTACTTGTAAGTCCATGCTTAAAAGGTACAAATCATATCAGATGTTGCTCTGAATCCAAACTCCATTACCAATAATACTAAGTCCTACATTAATCTGTAAAAGTTATGTGATTATAGCCAAAATTAATTTGAAAACATTTAGTAATTAACATAAAAAATTTCAGCTAATGGTCCATAATTTACGGAATATTACATTTATTTGTCCTGCAGGAGTTATGTTAATATGGAAAGGAATAAGGCTAACATTCGTAGTTTAATGAAGAAATATAATGGAAGTTTAACTCTCTAGTTACAGACAGAGCCATTGAAACTAATCTCTGGCTATAAACATCGTTCTTTGAGGAAATATTGCTACCAAATTACTCCAAAAGTAATGAACCATATTTCTTTTAAATTCAATTTTCAATTTACAGCTTTGCTATTCACACAGTGAATAGGTAAAGCCTTCAGGAACAAAATGCTACTTTTCAACATAGTCTCAGTCCCTCCCAACTGCCTTAAGCCACCTCGGAGCAAACTTAGGGTAAGCGCTTTTGAGCCACTTTTTCACAGATGTCACAATGGAGTCATCGTCCTCAAACTTTGTCCCACGAATGCTGTCTTTCAGTTTACCGAACAGGTGATAATCCGACAGTGCCAGATCATGACTGTATGGTGGGTGTGGCAATACCGTCCATCTCAATTTTGTGATCGCCTTCGTGGTTCTCAGACTGACGTGCGTCTGCCAGTTGCGGCGGGAACCACCTCGCACAGACCTTCGAAAGTCCCATATTCTTCAACATTATGCACACACTGGCTTCTGCAATGTCCAGTCGGAGCAACAGTTGTTTCACAGTCATATTGTTCACCCTCTCAACATTAGCGTCCGTCAGCGCTGATTGTGGCCTTCCGCCGCGCGGCAAATAACAAATATTTGCATGTCCATCTTTGCCTGATGTTCTTTGTGCCTGTGCTGCGATCGACAGTATCCACCCCGTACACCTTCTGCAATCGCTTGTGGATGTTTCCCACCGTCTCGTTCTCACACACCAGGAACTCGATAAGAGCACGTTGTGTCTTACGAGCGTCAAGGACCAGCCATGTTTAACGAATTATACGCATGTGCCACTTTCGGGAGAAGGATGAACTAAGTTGTAATAGAAGCGGGATGAATGTGTCTGTGTTCTGTTTGAATAGCAATACGGTAGAATAAAAGGGGATTTTTTTTAAAAAAAATATGGTGCATTACTTTTGGAGTGACCCTCATACAAATTTCACCCGTAATTGGGATATTATTATTGTCATCGGTCATCAAAAGTTTTAATGTTCTGTGTGAAAGAAAGTTTGAAAGATGAGTGACTTAAGGGACAGTGTTCTTGGAAAATGAAATACGCTTTTCGGCCTAAATTTTACAGATCTCACAAAAACGTATTTGACAGTAATGACGGAGTAAGGTAATATAAAGTGCTGTATACTAACTGCACGGAGCAGAATAATTTCTGAGGATTTAATATCCTCGCAGTGATCAAAAATTTTGTAGGTACCTTAACCATCTCCACAGGAGCCCTCTTTACAACTCAGTATAACTTTAGACCCTCCCATAGCGACATGTCTGCAATAAAACACCGTGCTTGGTGTTTATTTGTGAAAGCACTGTTTTTTAAAATATTTGATTGAGCAATTACACTTACCTGTTAAGACACGTAATATTTTCAGATGATTGATCGAGTAATTTATTCATATTATTTAAACACTGAGTACCGAGGTTTTTCATTATCGAATTAAATATTACAATTAGTAAGAAAGTAGAATTTAAACGAAAGAGGAAGCTTTAATAGCCATTTTGCGGTACCATCCTTGGCAGGTGAAACTTCGACTTGCAGACCGCATTGCCGGTTAACTAGCTAGTTGATTTCAAAATGTTTCTGATTATATTTCTTGTTATTGATATATTATTTAAAATGGACTAGATTGTCACTGCGAGGACAAATCACGGAGATGTGAAATGCCCTAAGTTTTCTTAATGTCGCATATCATTTATGTTGAAAGAAAAGCACGCATAAACTGCCATAGCCAATATACGTACTGTATACAGCAGCGCCATATATTTCTCATCGGTTTTAGAATTCTATGTTTAAAGTTAAGTACACTTAATTCGTTACTATGCCTAAAACCTATTGACAGAAGAAACCTAAAATATGCTTTCTTTGCGTTGAAATATTGTTAGAAATGTTTTGTTGACCATGACTCTCTCCTTTAACCTCGAAAGGAAACGGCATACCTATCAAACAAACCCAGTTTCTGACTGCATCCTTCATGGAGGAATGTTGTCTGACACTAAGATTAACTTGCGCAAACACAATGGTTGTTTATTTCTATATTGCTAGTTGTATCTCGTAATGTCAAATTATTTGAAAAAATCAAAAAATGAAGATTATTTAAAAACTGTGAACTTGGAAACATGAAGCAAGAATCGGTTGTGGCCTGATTTTTAATATTATCCCAGCAATCAGATCAAATAACTTGGGAATACCACGAGATCCTAAACAAGTGTAGTAATTTTTAAAATAATTTTTATATCGGCTACCATTAAATTAAGCTGCTGAATAATAAATTGAAAATTAATAACGGATGCTTTGGTTTGACTTACTAATAAACAAGTGTATGATGATATTAATAATGTGGATAAAACTGCTTATGTAGGAGCTTCACATTCAGTATTAATTATCGAATTTTATTAGGATAAACAAATCATGACGGAGACTTGGATGTGTCGTGTGGAGCGCATGGCGTAGATGAGAAATGCGTACGAAATTTTAATTCAAAAACCTGAATTTGAAAGACCACTCGGATACCTAGGAGTAAATGGGAAAATAATATTAAAATATTTCTTAAAAAAATAGGATTGGAGGGTATGAATTAAATTAATTTGGCTTAGGACAGGAACCTGTACCGTGTTCTTGTGAACACTGTAATGAACCTTCGGTTTATATAAAAGTCAGGGAGATTCTGAAGATTGGCTGGGCACACTGTCAGCTTCTCAAAAGGGTTATGTTGCATGGAGTTGGTCATACTAAGAAAAGAAAATAATAATAATAATAAGTTGCTGTGTTTATCTTTGATTATATTATTAACAGTGCTTTTCAGTGCCATGTCTTGAATGTTTTAAGCAACTTTTCCCATACTTACAAAAACAGAAACGTGTTACACTGGATTAATTCATATAACTCTTGTACAGAGGTAGTGCTAGGGCTTCTTATAAGTCAGACTTGTCACTAACTGTAGGCTCTACAGCTTTTGTCTTATACGTCGACGTTTATCTTTGGAATCATGATAATATCCTATTAAATTTTGTGAACTGTTCGTTGTTCATCTTTACCAGGGATCGACAATCTACGTATACTAGTCACAGCTTCTACTTTCCATATGGGAGGTCACCAGTTCAAATCCAGGAACGCGGATCTTAACAGAGGTGTCTCGTGTTTTTTTTTTCTGTTTCTCTAGGAGAAGGCTTGTAGGACACCTTCAAACAGGTTATGGTTGTCTTATCAAGTAATTATTCATAACAGTCAAGCCGATTCACTTGTCAGCTCTTCATTTTTGCAGTTGAAACACATCTGTTAATTAAACTAATAATAAACAATTATCAGGGTATATATATAAAATATTCTTGGACTATCAGTCGTGTCAGCTCGAAGAGAAAGTCCATTGGTTTGGAGATCGATTCAGTCTGCATCATAAAAAATTTGTTACTATCGTTATTATAAAAGTTTTAACTGTTATACCAGGTTCTGTGTGTGCAAATTGGATTTAAATAAATTCGGTGGTAATATTTAATTTACATTAACAAGAGTAAATATTAAATATGTAAAAAATTACAGTTAATTAAATTTAGCTTCAATTAATTGACTGATTCCTATACCCTATCTCAAATAGATTCCTCGCGTGTGGATTACTAATCCCCATTGACGATGGAGGCAGGAATGACCTCTGAAACGTTTGCAAACTTCTAACAAACTGCATGGCGCTACAACACGATGTAGTCTGAAAGTTAAGGAAAACCTCTTCTAAGTTGCCTACTTTCAGTTTTACGACTTTCTTAAGTACATATATTTAGTCGCGTCGACTGGGTCACACTGACTCCTCAAGCAGGCCTCTGGACTGAGTTCGAACTCAGGATCTCCCGAACACGACGTCTACTGCGACATTGGGTAGCAGACATTTGACAGAATTCCATAACAGGGCATGTGAGATTTTCATTAGACGCTGCGTTCACTGTCCAGTGCAACATTACACTCATCTATAGCCTATACTGGGATACTGGGATACTGGGAACGACCCGTTCTTCAAGTGCCTGAGCACTGCGGATCCCAAGTTTTCGTTGGCTTGATCTATAGACATTCGGTAGGACTCCTTGGACGAGGGATCGGCCCGTCGCAAGGCCTCTACCTGTACACAGGACAGCACAACACAGAGAAACGCGGACAAACATCCATGGCTTGAGTGGATTCGAACCCACGGTCCCAGCGACCAAGCGGCACAAGGCCCACGCCTCAGACCACGCGGCTACTGCGGACCCCATAGCCTATATATAAGTGTTTAAACCGGGTGAAAGAAGCTGTCCCACTACACGCCATGTATAGCACTTGGGAGGAGAGGCGGTAGCTTCTGCTCAGTCCAAGATAGGGCTGAGTGGTCAGTGTCACGCCCCGGTCTCTCTTTATTCCCGGGAAAGGACCCTTATATCTATTACATAGGAAGCTAGATGGGCCCCAGAGTCGGTCTGCTCGCAGAGGCTAGAGAAAAAACTCCTCTGATCCTGTCGGGGATCGAACCCTGGTAGTCTAGTCTGTAGGGTAAAACCAGGAATAGTATTGAATCCGGTCTTCGTGTTACTTTAGGATAATGTGGCTTGTAGTGGTGAGAATAGAGTCACCAGCCCGTAACTCCTCACATGGAGCCTGTCACTGCCGCAGAAGACAAAGGAACGGTACCAGGCATTGCACTCTGAATGCACATAACACAATGATGTCGGCGCCTAGCGTGTCCCTAATAATGTGACGTAGTGCGTGTACCAAAAGTGTCCGCTTCCTTAAGAACGACGAGACACTGTTTCTACGTTGGCAGCTTGTTAGGAACATTGGTCCAGATTGAAGGACATTGTTAAAATCTATCTTAAAGAAATGTGGTGTGATGATTTGGACTTGATTTGTTTTGCTTAGGATGGGTACTAATGGCGGGATATCGTAAAAACAACCGACATTCAATTACCATAAAAACCCAGGAACTTCCTGATTACCGAAACGACTATTAACTTCTGAAGAAGGTCTCTACTTCACTGAACTGGATCAGTATAGCTAAGTCTAACATCTTTCGAAAGGTTAACGAAACTAAATTTTAGCAAAATAATAACTTAAAAATGGTTTAAGAATTTAGACAGAAACTTAGAAATATTTATTTTCCTCTGTTGACAAAGAATGACCTATCGTTGTAACTCAGGACTACATTCTGCCCAATTTCAGTGACGAATCATTACAGCTGTTATATTTCATTGTCTGGATATAATTAGGTATTTCATAACATTGTTTAGTTCAGCTAGGAAAGTTATTCGGCGGTACCTTAAAATACTCCATTGCTGGTTTCTTCACAGCCTTTCCAATTAATCGTTATGCAGTTATCCAATTAATGTTCCGTAAACTATGAAACTGAAGCGTAGAATTTCAGTGTAAATCCCTTACACTACGGAGAGCTGAATTACGTTTTTAGGATAGATAGGTGAAACTTCCGAACACAATAAGTTCGATGTAATTTTGTGGGAAATGCGCCTGTAAGTGCTCAGTTAGTTCAGGCCCACTTTCTGAAGATTCCAGAAATATTCCAGTTAGAAGGACGTGATTGGTAGCAAATGGCTGTCGTGTTACAAGTGTGGTGTTAGAACTATCGATTTAGTAGTATCAGAAATGTTTCAGTAACTTCGAAAATCAAGATTAATAAAATAGTTAGAAATTTACATAAACACTTCAAAGAAGAATCACGGACCTGCACATTGACGTATTTCAAAACACAACGTTTGAAAAACTCGGTCTATTTCTGTCGTCATGTAGTAGGGAAGGAAGTTTTCTACTAATCTCGATATATTGAAGCGAGCTAGTGTCGATCCCAGGGATATACAAAATACTTATATCATCAAACCGTCGTCAAAAATAAATATTTAGAATTTTATAGCTTTATATCAAGGACCTCTTGGGAGACCCAACAAGGATAAATTATAAAGAATCTTTACAAGTTGGGGTACGAATATGTATACTACTTTTAACTGGCTCAGTAAAAGAACTAATGACCTAACGACAATTTTTTTAAAAAATGGATGTGAGACTTCGGGTTTCTTAGGAGGAAATTTGCTGACAGCTGAATAACTCACAATACACGTATAGCTAATTGTTTGACCAATTTTGGCCGTGGAATTTTTATATAGGCCTATTATTCCCTAATAAATTTCACGCTAGTAACTTTTTTATTGAAGTGTCATTTCCTTTTAAATTTGAGGACGCTTTCTAAACCAACAAGTTAGCTATGTAACATCGGGTAGAATGACAGTTTTTAATAATGACTACAGACGATGCGAAACGAAACGGTGGTAAACTATTTTAAGGCAGTATCTCAGAATTTTGCAAGAGTAACTGAGGGGAAAGATAAATGACTTCAGTATTACCGGCATTGGGACGCAGAATCGAACCCGGAGCTTCCGAAATACGAAGCGGCTGCACTACAATGTAACTTACATTTGCGTAACGCAAAAACTCTTGGAACTGAAAGCGAGTAAAATGTTGACTTTGCGGTACATTTGTCGCAGCGACCGTGGTTTATTAATAGCCCGCGCAGACCTGTTGGGTCAGTAGGGAGGTGAGCGAGGACAACGAGTGGCATATAAAGGTTTGCTTGGTTCCCTGTCTGCCCACATCTGCCAGATTGTGATTTGTTACATGGACCTTGAAAACTCATCAATCGAAATGTTTGACCTAAAAACCAGTTGTAACGGGACGGAGATATCAAAGGCTATTTCAACGCCGAATTTACATTTTAACAAGAAACAATTTTCGAAAGGAAACCGTCGACATTGAACAGGTCAGGATTTTTTACAACTACAGCATGAGTATTCATCAAGTTGTGTGTACTTCAGCTGTTGCATTACGTGGAGATTCGCTAAGGATTTAATATGATACAAAAAGCCGTTTTAGCTTAATTTTCAAGTCACAACAAAGTTTTTGGTATTAGATTCTTTCCTCCCAGTATCGTATGGACCAAATAATCCAATTTCATAATTATTTCTACAAACATAATGCAATTAGAGGCCATTTAACCTTTATTCATACCAACGGTAATACCAATATTGTAGCAAATTCTGAACGATTTTTAAACATATTAACAATTACAGTTACGATTAAAATTGTTGAGGTTTTATTTGATAAATGTGTAACGTTTTTGGAATCTGTAGTAGTAAAAAATTATCCACAGAAATGGGCCGCAAAATTGTTCATAATTAACGCTAATCTTACCTTGAGGACTTAGAAATTTGGAGAGTGACAAGCAACGCAAGTTCTTGACACTTAGGTATGCAGATTGTGGTTAATTCGTAAGTGACTTCGTCGATCTTAAGAATTCGATATTAACATTTGTAAATTAGTCTTTAATATCTATTAACGAATGTTTTAGATCACATATATGTTTCTCGTTTCAGTCCCAGATATACAAATATTTGTAACGTTTATGAACATTGCCCCAGCATTCGTGAAGTTTAAAGGGGAGAAGCCTCTTTTCTGTATTCAAAGCTATATAATTTGGAGAAAACTTCTTATGAATTGTATGGCTACAATACTAATGTACTAATGTAAATTTATGTTCACTCATAAGTTACTTATAATAGCATAATAATAATCCGTGGCGTAACAGCCCTCTGAGAGCCAAAGCCGACTAGCTGGCTGGTGGCCTCACGTTCACATGCCTAAGCAGAGGTGAACGATCATCCAACCAGATATAGAGTGACGTGTGGTCAGCACGACGAACCCCCAGCCATTGCTAGCTTTCCTGACCGGATTACGCTCCCCAATTTCCTCACGATACTGGGTTGACACCGGTCCCATACATCGGTCGAAGATCTCATGAGAAATATCTTTCCCCGAGACTCGAACCGGCGCGCATTCCGTATCGCCGGTCCGAAGCATGAAGTCTCAGACCGCGCGGCTACGGCGCGGGACTCTTATTATAGCATAGTTACGTTAAAAAACCTAAGTTACCTACTTTTTAGATAGTAGATAAATCTGTGTATAATAAATAACCAGAATGGCCTTGAGAAACGCATGTATATTGTCAACTTCATGTAAGAGGTTCTTTGTCCCTACATTTCAACTGTACGTTGACCCGGTTTGAAGATTAACATGGGAATGTGCGCATTAGGAACATGTCCGTGTTCACCTGAATTGCTGCATTGAAGCTTCCTCAAAGCACGTTATACTACGCTAAAAGAAATACCCACACGACGCGTCTGTCGGTCAGGTAGAGGATGAATTACGCTCGTGCTCTTGACCCACATTCTGCACCACCCCTTGCATTCCTCTTAACTTTCGTTTTCTTTTATCTTTCTAACCTATTCACCTACCCCTATATTTTTCTGGCGAATACAGCTGGTGCCTTCGTCTGTTGGCGTTCAAGGTTAAAAACAGGCAGAACTGTGAGTGATTGTTATCCGGGCCTGTGCTATAGCGCAGGTTAGTCGCGCCGGCTTGTCATCGCGATGGCCCGTGGTCGCTCTCACGGCAGTTTTGTGAGAAATTGTGGTGGACCAAGCGGTATACGTGACTGGGGCAGGGTTTTTTCAGTTGTCTTCTTTTATCCTTAATTCCACCGCTGCTCCGTTGATATTCACTAATGTATCATTTACTAGGGACGACAGGCCAGTCTGCAGTTGCAATTCCAACAGAGACATAGTCTTTTTAAATAATAACAACAATAAAAAATGTTTTTCTGCATTTAAATATTTAAGTAAGACAAATAAATTACAATCAATAAGTTTTTTTGTAAAATTGATATGTTCCATTATTTGATTTTTTACCCGTAATTCATTAATTTTACGGTTTGGAGGTTATTTTTAGGTTGTATGATATCGGTACTTGGAGCTGAGGAACCTCATTCATAATTAACTGGTCATGGGTATAAAGCCGCAGTTTGACTGTCTTTAAGAATGATTGAACCTTTTTGCTCGCAATATCTCCCAGAATGCTTTGGTGTTCGTACAATTTCCAGAGCTGTTTCATTAGGGCTTAAAATGGCTAGGCAATGAAGCTTGTAAAACATTTCTGAAGTGGACAATAAGTAGCATAACTCGAGGTATTTATTGTTATCGGTGTTGAAACTTAGTGAAACCTTGTAGGATTTGAGGTTTTCACGGCGGTGAGTTTGAAGATGACTGTCTTCTGGGTTGTTGCGCCGTGTAAAGTCGTAGAAATTTACCCACGTTTCATAGGTTGGTAAAATTCTACCAGGCTACACGGCTCAACACAGCCATCTTAGTAACACGTTGCTTTTAAATTCTTTTCAGAAATGTTACTTTACCTTCTAAGGCTTAATTTCAAAGTTTATAGAGGTTCTTAACGATTTATATAACGACTGTTCAGAGTTAATTTAGACCAGGTTTGTGCCGCCGAGGCCATCTGGGTGTGCCACGAAATTGTCACCTCATATTATAATTATAATCATAATGAGATAAATATTTATTTGTCTTGTTTTATGTCCCGCGCCGTAGCCGCGCGGTCTGAAACTTCATGCTTCGGACCGGCGATACGGAATGCGCGCCGGTTCGAGTCTCGGGGAAAGAAATTTCTCATGAGATCTTCGACCGGTGTATGGGACCGGTGTCAACCCAGCATCGTGAGGAAATTGGGGAGCGTAATCCGGTCAGAAAAGCTAGCAATGGCTGGGGGTTCGTCGTGCTGACCACACGTCATCCTATATCTGGTTGGATGATCGTTCACCTCTGCTTAGGCATGTGAACGTGAGGCCACCAGCCAGCTAGTCGTATTTTGCTCTCAGAGGGCTGTTACGCCACGGATTATTATTATTATTGTTGTTGTTGTCTTGTTTTATGCTTTGTCTCAGTTTCCGTTTTCTTCTTTATGGTCGGGCAGACATGATCTACAGAATGGAATTGGAAAGTATCACAACCAATTTGCAGCAAAATATTTTTCCTCCCCTTTACTTACACTATGTATACAGGATGAGTCAAAAGTATGTTTACAGACTTCGTGTGCTTGTTTCAGGATCAAAAATAAGAAAAAATGGTCCTATGAACATGGAGTCGCAAATGTTTCATTTTCAATTCAATTCAATTCAATTCATTTATTAAAGTGCTTGACAACAGCCAAAAAGGCCAATAACAGCCAAGCACTAACAACAATACAAACATTGCTATACAAAAGCAAACAAACAATGAACTGAAATAATAATAAAAAATAAGTTTCAATAAATTACTTTATGCCAAAGAGAACCCAGCTTCCAGCAAAGATTTTCTATTAACGTTTGGGCAGGAATTGTTGGCGACATGCTTATTGGTCCACACATGCTCTCATCGCGTCTAAGAGGACCTTCATATCGGCGATTCTTAAGAAGACAACTGCCAAATCTCCTTGAAGATGTACGACTGAATAGAAGAAGACAAATGTGGTTTATGCACGACAGAGCCCCAGCACACTTCTCCCTTCGCGTCAGATATCATCTCAATGAACAGTACCCTCAGCGATGGATTGGGCGTGGTGACCCAGTAGCATGGCCACCGAGGTCACCGGACCTGACTGCATTGGACTTTTATCTGTGGGGTCACTTGAAGTCCATTGTTTATGCAACACCCATAAAAATAAAGAAGACCTATGAGAACGTGTGCAGAATGCATGCCAGATGATTCGAGGAAACCCTGGTGTGTACGAACGAATCCGTCAGTCTTGCACACGTCGTGATCGTGCATGTGTGGAGAATGGAGGAACAACCTTTGAGCATCTGTTATAAAGAAACATCCCTGTCCTTATACTTTTTCAATAAAGGCCTACATTGAAAATTATTTTTGGCCACTATTTCGAAATTGAAACACTTGCGACCCCATGTTCATAGGAACATATTTTCTTATTTTTGATCCTGGAACACGCACACGAAGTTTGTAAACATACTTCTGACTCATCCTGTATATTTCTGCAAAGAGAGGGGACAGTAAATGTGAACCACATATCTTTTAAATGGATTATAGATTTTCAATTCATTTATTTAAGTACTTGCCAACAGGAAGAATCCAATAACAGGCAAATGACGATCATATTCCATATGCTGTGGGATCTTTCGTTCGCGGAAAAGTGATTTGCATACTTTGAAACAATTATAAAAAATAGAAATAAGTATCTTTAAGTTTTAATAATAACTCATAGTTAATAAATTTTTGATTAAACGATATGTATAAATATGTTTTAATTTATTTGAAATGAATAAATTTAAAATAAATGACATGATAAAGATGGATAATTATGAACATCAAATAGAACATTTTTCGGTTAGGGTCGATTTGTAAGTAGTTGTCGTTGTCAATAAATGCCACCAACCACGTATCCCCCGCACACACATTATACAAAATTGGGTTGATGTGCCGCTATGACTTTTCGACAATATTTAGTGTGCCGCGAGTGTAGAAAGTTTACGCAACACTGCTTTAGACAGAAGAAGTCGATGGACTTAAATAGATTTACTACTGTTTCTGACATTCTTTAAGCTGTGACTTACATTCCAGTACGCTAAAAATAAGCCGAAGTATAAAGCAATGCATTCTATCACTCCACAGCCTATCTTGTTACATATCCCTGCCTTCGTATATAAACACAGGAAATAAGCTCTTTTTATTTTATGGCAAGGCCTTGAGGATTTTCGAGAAAGTCTTGAGTCCCTGTCGTGAAGACAAGAAAGACGACAGGAAAGCAGGCCCGCCGTGTTAGGAAACTTCAGAGATGCAATGCAGGCGAGGAAGGTCTGAACAATTACACTTCATTCTGGATTACTGAGTTTTTGAACGTTGTCCATCGTCTGGTATTATAAAAACACAGAATGAGCTAATCTCAATCATTGGACGAATACCGGATAATGGACAAAGTCCAACTCAGAAATCCAGATTGCAATACACCATCGTCAGACCCTTTATAATCGATTTTTGCACTCCGTGTAGGATTATTAAGGATATGTTAGGATTGCGATCTTCTGGGTTTGTCTGGGAAAAGACGATACTTTTCCACAACTTTTTTGATTCTGAAATTTTAGTCCGAAATTACTCTTGGAATATGAATGTTTCATTTCGTATGCAATTCTAATTGGTTCAATTCTAAAAGTTTATGACGATGGTGCGTTGTTGAAGTAAAGTGTTTTCTGGATATTTTCCATCGTCTAATAAATAAAATCATAAAATCCACGACGTTTCGGAGATGAGACTCTATCTCCGTCATCAGGTAGGGCCAAATCCATAGAGCTAATCCCTACTACGGACTTTATTATTTTTAAAATTTAATTATTCGAATTCTTATGTGGGATAATTAAACATTATTTTGTTATTTGTTACTGAATTAATTCACAAGAGTCATGAAATACGTATAATTACAAAAATAAGGATTGTATATTTATATATACCGTTTTCTAACACGAAGGCTTAAAATGATTTAATATAAATTATGTGTTATTGCAGCGTCATTATCCTTTTATATCTCAGCGGTAGCTATTTGTACAACCTGCTTCAACAATGAGTTTCACATATTTCTCATTGTGAACAGCTATTATTTCCCTAAACAGCATTAACGAATTTTGTGATGGTGAAGAGTTGATTTTTCTTTAAGGTACTGGCTGAATTATTTAATGTTATTTAGATAAGTTTCAGCTTCAGAGGTTCAAAGATAGGAATATTCTACGAAGACACTAAATTAGGATGTGGATAACGAGTTTTATAGATTTATAGATTTGAATGACCAGAAATATTATCTTTCTCAGTCATAAAATTATGCTCAGTAGAGACAGACTGAGAAACTGCTTACCATTATTATCTATTATCTGTGGCTCTGCTGTCCTTGACGGACCTTGGCCTACTTAAATATGAGAGGTTGCTTGATATTTTTAGACAGTTGGTAGGACTCGCTTTCGAACAAAAGTTATGGCTATTAGCCTTATTTTAAATCGGTAAGGAGACCAGGAAATCCACGTTTCCTTTAAATGGGCCAGCAATTTTAGGTGTTAACGTCTAATTTCCACGAGCGAACTGAACCTCAGAATTGTAACAACTTTGTTCCGGCATTATTAGTTGTACATGTTTGTGTTGGAGGTCATGGTAAATTTGAAGCTTTAACTGCGATTCAGCAAACTTGATGATACGGTTCTGTTATAGAGCAGAAAATACATAGTTTTTTGTAGGCGGTTGAAGTATTTAGGCTTCTTAAAAGTGTTTGTACTTCCTTAATTTCACAGTGCTGGATCTCCAACGAATCTGTAACGTTGGGTATGTTTAAAGTAGAGTAACTCTTGAAAGGACACACTTCACAATTTTTTGCTTTGCAAAGGAAAATGCACTGTGAAGGAAGTTTTATGCTGAGACATACGAAAGTATACAATAATTGTACAAGATTTGTAATACTACAAGTTTGTTTAGTACGAAGGTAGTTTTTGTGAGTTTAGCTCGGACCTTGCTTTTATGTGTAATGCATTTAATTTAATAACGAAATATTTTTATATGTTTTGACAAGACTTGAGGTTTTCATAGCGTTGAAGATTATGAACAAGGGAAGAAAAAAATATCATAATTTTTATGTTCTATTCTGAAATGTACTCTTACAATAAACATCTGTGCTCTTGAAATTTTTTTACTGCGATGTATCATCCAGAAGATTGGTTTACTTCAACATAAATTACCGGATTTGGAAATTAAAGAAAATTATATTCTATTGTTCTCGAAACCTTATATTCTTTAATCGTTTTTACATGTTTTATTTAGTGTGCTCTGTATTCTTTTAGTTGATAATTCCAGTGCCCTGAGCAAATGAAATTGTTTCACTACTTACAGTTTTTGTTCTGATTGCATCGCAATACACAGACAGACACTTTTGATCATATATATATATATATATATATATATATATATGTCCCAAAACGATGTATACACATATTACTTAATTAAATTTTAATACAATTTTAATGACATTTTAATAAGCTAAACCATTTATTAATTTGAAAGTGCTGTACCATAACTCGACCATAAATGTTAGTAGAAAATTAATCAACAACCCTTTTCGCAGAATTAAATTTTGATCTGGTGGTTGCAGATATAGCACATTCTATTAAGTATACAGGTGAAGTACTCGATCATAACTTTTAATGCTAGAACATGTGAGTGCAATGGAAGAGGAGCTGCTACCGTATTTAAATTATGGAGGTTCGAAGAAGAAGGTCCTAAGACATCGTGTCATTTATTCATGAAATATACGAAACAAAAACGAATGTCGGTTCAATATTTTTACCTTAGTCACTCATCTGCATAATTCGGTGTCTAGACATTGCAAAACGAAAAAAAGATTTTATATCCTACACTTCCTCGGGTTTCCTGACACTACTTAATAATGTAACTCAGAACTCAAGGTCGCGTTTTGGGGCTGGGTATTTCATGTATATAGAGAAATAGTAATAAGCAAAATGGTGTAAGATCAGAGGTTATGGTGTCATTAACTAATGTGTTTTATATTTTTTTCGCTTCCTCCAATCTAAACAGAGGTAAAAATAATTCATAGTTAAGGGTGTGTTGCACATGTAGCCTAATTTTTTAAAATAACCTTATGATTCGGGATGGATTTTATACCTGTCTTTACACACCGATTTCTCAAGACAACTCTGTAATGACTCGAGACGTTTTATTGTTTGCATCTAATTACTTCCTGTGCTACAAAACAACATTGAATTATTTCCGATTTTACTGTCTAGTTCTGTGTGTTCTGTGGTACATAATGCGCCATAAAATAGCAGACATATCTTTATAACCAGGCGTTTTGAAACATAATGATACATTAAACGGACTGTAGGATAGATGACCGTGGTTCAATTCCCGGCAAGTATAGAGAATTATTTTCTTCGCCGCCTTCCGTACAGTGAAATCTTTTCAACAGGGGTTAGGCGATGGGAGGGAGAATTTAACTATCTTACTCACCATCATCTAGCATGGAGCTATACCTCCATCTCTTATGTTTCTTCATGGTGTGGTGCATTATTAAATTAATACGCGCGGTCACGAAAGTCACTTATGCAGACTTGTTTATGACTCAGATAACATTTGATTGTTCATTATTCAGGCAGCTTTGTGAGAGTAATGTAGAAAATATTCAGAATTACTTGTTTCCAAGTCTGTAGACCTGTGAAAACGGTGTATGTTAATACGAGATTCAGACAAACTGGAAGTTGACCTTAAATGGAGAGAACGTCCGATACTCGTTTATAAAATAAAAAGAGGTTTGAGCCGCACCACTGACCTTTGGTAGAAGACTGACATACTTTATTGCTATATAAGCTCTTAGCACGTTTCAGTTGTAATGCCCTCTGTTTATAAATCTTAAATTATGCATGTGGTTTTTTTCATGCCTTTGAATCTCATTATGGAGTGAAACACATTTAAGAAGAAGGATATGGGTTGTTTCATAAGTTGTTGATGGCACTGTACCAATTCTGAATTTAAAAATCGATCGACTCATTAATTTAAAATTAATCGCGTTGCTTTCGTTATCTGTTTTATTTAATTAATTGTCTGCTTAGCTTATAGAGGGAAACATCATCATTTTTAACCGATGTAGAAATGAATATTCATAAGACACTTAGCGGCTGAATAAAACTACAAAGTGTCGCAGTCAGAAATCGCCGTAAAGCCTCTAATTGTATCCGGTTTATCTCTATTGGACCAGGGAGTGAACTACTTCAAGATTAACTTAACCGTCTTGCATCTCTCTACACATATTTGAGTCTTGTTACCTGGGCCATTTGCAGATAATATTTAACCTTTTTCGTGTCCGATCTTAGACCGCTTGACGCTGGGATCGTGATCTCGATTTCCTCTTGAGACACGGTTATATGTGCTCATTTTTATAACCTGTGCTGTTTATGTATGTAGAGACCCTGCGACGAGCGATCCCATGTGTAAGGACGTCTGCTAAGTGTCCAAAACGATTAATAATTGAAAAAAGGCCATGGGTTCTGATCTTTAAAAGGATAAGAAGTTCTGTCTTTGGTAGTAATTTATTGTCTTTTGTGGAGCACATCGTCATTTTGTCACCCGTCCAGTCTCACTAGTGGCGTCAAAACTAAGTAACAAGAACATTAAATACAGCGTTGTCTTTGCGGTCAATAGAATAATTATATAAAACTACGCTGGATTTGAAAATGTTGAAATAAAGATGCTTTGAATTAATTATTTAAGAATTTTTAAGAAATACTCTTTTCTAATATCATCAATTATTATTTGTATGACTTTCTCACAGGTTGATATGTTCTGCCCCTGGCTTGATTAAGTGTTGCCTTATCTACTTCTTCCCTCATTTCAGACCCGTTATGTTTCAGACAAGAACGAGATAATAAGGGGAAACTAACTTAAGTAATTATTTCTTTATGTGCGTTCATGATTAATTCGAAACAATGAAAAAGTCTTAAGAGACAAAGATATTCACGGGTGACTGAGAAAGGAAACCGCAAATTCAGCATGAACAGAAATTCCTCCCTGGTATACGAGTTTCAATTCGATGTCATAGAGATAAATTCTGATTTTATATCTGTACATTTGAAACATTTTGAACCTAAAAGTAGAAGTATAGCAATTATTTATACAAAACTTGTTTCGGGTGGGCGTGATATATAATATATATCTCTAAAGAAAAAGTATTGTGTATAAGGGAACAAAATGCCTAAGAAAACAGATGAAACTGGGAAGGATGAAATAAAGAAAGACTGGTGAAAATTTCATAATGAGGATATTCATAACGTACTTCACCCTTGGCATTGTTATGGAGATTGAAAGAAGGACGAAATATTTGTGACACTGGGAAATGAGATATGCATAATAAATTTTAGTCGTAAATACTCAAAATAGAACCTCACTTCGGAGACCGAGGTGTATATGAAAAGGGTAATGTTGAAATGGTCTTAAAGAAATAGAGTGTTAAATGGAATTAAGACGCCGAGGTAACGGTTCAATAGGTGTGGGGGGGGGGGGGGGGGGGGC
>NW_019059680.1:950862-991099 GCF_000696155.1 Zootermopsis nevadensis
GATAAATGAGAAACAGTACGACAATTTCAAATTTTAACCGAGTAGGATGCGAAAGAAACAGTTATGGCCTCACGTATTATTGCAGCATTTGCTGAGAAAGATCACGACAATCTTAATCAGAATAACTGGTCGGCAAATAGTGTTTTTACTTTGATATGTAGCCCCTATGTCATAGTACTGCTATTTTGGGACGTTTATGCCCATAACAGATTATATTGCATTAATTTATTATTTTTAGTTTATTTGGTGTGACTGGGCCCACATCAAACTGTAGCAAACACATATTACAAGCAGATAAATATTTATTATATATTTTAATCAAAAACACAAACATGACGCATGTAAACCTTAAATTTGGAGTTTTTATATTTGTATACGGAATTTATAAGATACAGATATACCGTAGAAGAAATGAAGATGCTTAAAATAATTCACTTCGACCTAATGCGAAAGAAATTAGGATATTGTAAACCAAATTGATTGAATCATGTTGGGAGGATAAAAACACTGGGCACACTAAATATCTTACCGATTACAGACCCATCGGAAGACGAAGACCTGGAGGACTATTAGAACAAACGGTTACAATCTTCAGGCAGATAAAGATCGCGTCAAAGTAAGCAACGTATAATCCAGACTTCCAAGGAATCTAAAATTTCACTGTTTCTGTTTCGCTAAAAACGGAATAGCGTACTGCTTGTAACCTGCAAATTCTTAAAAGTGATTTGTCAGCTATTTTCTTTTATTTTTCTTTCGGAGTGTCTTCTACCTACTACCCAGGGATGTCAATGACACGGCCGATGTGAGGTTCGTCAGTCGATGTCCTGATAACTCCCAAACACCTCCGCACGATTTAAATCACTAATAATCATTCAAGTTTCACCTACATCCAATTTCATTACCTTCATCGCAGTTCTTTACGCTTTCGACCTATAGAAACAAACATTCTTTTACCCTGGGAATGGAAGATACTGTACGTCTTGACAAATAAGGTAGCCCTACCAGGGAACTTCCCCTTGATGGACATACTAGACGTCGTCTGAATATTAGCGGTGACCATTTATGGGCTCACTACTAAATTCTTGTGTTTATATTTATCATTTTCTTGTACTCCTTTTAAATGTTAGAATATTATCTAAAAACTATCGAATGTGTAAGTTTCCTAAATCCATCCAGGTTAGTCTCATATATGTATGTACGAGGTGCGATCGGAAAGTTTCAAGACTGTGTCAATAGCGGGCGAACCGGATGTAGTACGAGCTTCTGCCGCTAGGGGGTGCGGCCTACATTCATAGTGAATCAGTGTGCCAGCCGGCATCATCGAATTAGCATTTGTTTCTTAGTTACGGGCGTTTTGGTAGTGCATTACACCGACCCTCCTGCGATTTCGGAATGGCGTGTGCATCAAATTTGGCCAAAGACTCGCCAAAACGGCTACGGAAACCTATGAAATCCTAAAGCAAGCATTTGGGGAGTCCGCAAACTTTGGTGTGGCATTCACGTTTTAAAAATGACCGAACCTCTGTCGATGATGCTAAAGGAAGAACTCCACATGCGACGCATCATGACAACGCACCAGCGCACACCGCCTTCAAAGTTCGGCAGTTTTTGGCCTCAAACACCATGGCCGTCATCCTGCACCCTCCTTATTCGCCGGATTTAGCTCCGTGTGACTTCTTCCTCTTCCCAAAGATGAAAATTCAGCTAAAGGGATGGAGATTTGAGACGATAGAAGAGATTCAGGCAGAATCGCAGATGGTGCTTGACAGGCTGACCAAGAAAGATTTCCAGGGATGCTTCCAGGCTTGGCAGCGGCGCTGGGATCGTTGTGTTCACTCCCAGGGGAACTACTTCGAGGGTGATGGATGAATTTAATACCTGAGATAAGTGTACGGGATTTTATAGGCGCAGTCTAGAAACTTTCCGATCGCACCTCGTATATACACATATGTAGTGTACAGTCTCTCGTGATCCTATGATATAAGTCACACGCGTTTAGTAAACAGCTGGCTCCTTCGACGCAGTATTCTTGTTTTGTAGAAGGGAGCCTTGTTGTACTCATATTAGCGATGTAGCGTGTTTTAAAACGGCGTATGCGAACTGGACGGTGGATGTTAGTTTTCCAGTGTGTGTTAGAATTATATTTATCACGCTCAGAATGATTCTGGGGACCACCCAGCCTTTTGTCAGAGAGGCATGAGGAAATAATCTCTGGAGGTAAAAGCATTCGGAGTGTCAAATTGATCACTAACACTTCAGTAGCGCTGAGATCGATAATATCTTACCTAATCGACTATAGGGCAATTCATATGCTTGTGCAAATAGATAATAGACAGGCACTGTATTCTCCCCAAGCAAGAAAGAAGGCAAGTTCTAGTTACCTTTCTATGAGTGTGGGCTATGTTTTAGAACAGTTCTAGGGAAGACAGAACTTCACGGGTTTTAAGTTCTTTGTATAAAGTAAATAAAATGAACGCACAATGACGATGTTTTTCTCACCTGCCTTTTTTGATCTCTAAGACAATTACACTGATGAATATTTCTGTCTTCTGGGTTGTTTCGTATGCAACAGTACAGTATGGACTATATATGTGGCTCATTAAGATATAATTTCCTACACAGTATTTATTTGAAACATTTTACAATTTTTGTTTACATTTAGTGACATAAACAAGAAAATTACGTAACATCACGCAATGTTTTTTGTGGCGCGACACTTTCCAGAGGTGGACTTGCACACGTATTACAAATTTAGTGTGTGTATTAAATACACTATCAAGGCAATTGAGTTATCTTGGATTATGCTAAATATCTATGTGTACTCCAGAGTGGAGTATATAAAGAGTACACTTTTTCCTACTTTTAAAGCGATTACAGTCATATTAGTACTTTGGCCAAATAATTCCTTTATTTTTGCGATGGAGTGGAGCTTACTCACTCCATTTTCCCGAGAACCACATAACACAAGTACATATATTATCAAGAGCAAAATTTTTTGCAATACACAGCCTGTGGTCATGTACAAAACTGGTGAAAAGTTCCGCGGAGTTTGGTAAAACCGGCTCGGGCCTATGTAGGAAGGGGTGTGTTGAACGTTGGCCCATTTTACTGTTAAAATTAAGTCAACATTATCATTATTTGTTCTCTTCTAAAGTTTTCAGCTTCCTGGTAGCAGAAGAAACATATATATATGTAGCTACCAGAACCCACACGTTAGTTTAGTCTGTCCCTGAGGTAGCTACAATTCGCCGCTGGCACTGTTTCTAAAGCTCACTTCTGTGATAGTAAACCTATCCTTGTAAATTTAATAAATCTTGAAGATTTATGTCTTCTGGGTTGTTGCGCTGTGTAGTCTGGTCGATGTTTACCAACGTTTCAGAGGTCATATTGCCTCCGTCATGAGGGTGCCCTGATGACGGAGGCAGTATGACCTCTGAAACGTTGGTTAACATCGACCAGACTACACAGCGCAACAACCCAGAAGACAGAAATCTCCATACTCACCGCTGTGAAAACCTCAAATCTTTCTTAATAAATCTTTATCAGAATGAACTGTCATTACGATTTAACATTCTGTTTTCAAATTTGATGTAGGTGGCTTGTAATTAAATGCCCCGTACGTTTACTTCTGAGCATACACTATACGCCAATTCCGGCAATAGTCGAAGTTTCTCGAGATTCTACAAATAACTTGTCTTGGCGCGCAAAATCCAATGTGAGCATTTGTAATACCAGTCTTGGTATTCTGTGTGTGTAAGTTTATTTTCTGTCTAATAAATAATTGTACAGATCTTTCCGTAACATAAAGCTTCATGTTAGTGTAATAGTTACCCCGTTTGACATCCATTAGGCTCCTGCTAGAATCTCCATAGGCAAAGAATACAGTAATCAGACGAATTTTTGTACCTTCCTTGTATTCTCAGGTTTGGGATTGTGTGTGTGATTTGTAACGCTCCCACTTAAACACCTGTGGAGTGTTCAAAATTTGAATTTATAGAACTATTTAAAAGTCTTATAGTGGTGCCAATTTGTGAGATGAAAGATATTTTTCAGTCACTTCACCTAATTAAAAAAAAAAAAACACGCACATAAAGAGACTATGTACAATTCTAGCAAAGTTTACTGTAAAGAACAGCTATTCAGTTTTCATCGCAGCTCCTGGTTTTTAAATATATCAAATAGCGTGAACATAAAACATGGTACAATGCTAATGCAACAGCTCCATATAAGGAGGTCTGTGCCTCCGCCATGTTATGATACTTTAGCATTCTCGTTATCGGTAACGCGCATACTGTTAAATTAAAAATGTTTTCACCAGAATGTATCATTTTAACGATCAGTGGCAGAGTTATTATGTACTGGTGAAACGAGAAATGCGTAAAGAATTTTTAAGGGGAAATATGAAGGATATAGACCGCTTAGAAGATTCAGACGAGAGGATAACATTAAAATTTATATTATGTTAATAGCGTTTGCGGATGTGGACTGGACACACCCGGGCCAATGTTCGAATTTTGTGAAAAAGTTAATAAATATTTTGATATCATAAATGGCGGAAAATTTCTTGATTAGCTAGTTGTCTGTAAACGCTTTAAAGAAGGACTCTTGATACATGTAATTAGTTACCAAAACGTCCGCCTGTACTACATAATGATGATACGGTATCATATGTTTTGGGCCTTTTGTTGCTTGCAACGTCTGTGAATTTTTCCTTGTACCTTTGTGGTGTCTGATCTAGTTTTATAAAAACCTAATTCTTTCAAAAAAAAAAATTAAACACTCCATTTGAACAGCATAAGTAATGATTTATTGTGTTTTATTTCGTAATCTGTATGAATATTGCCAACACAGGAATAAGTATTATTAAAGTGGCTGAAAATAAGCAAACCAGTTCCTCGACTTGTTAGCATAAAACAAGATTCGAAGGTTTCTTTTCATCTTTTCTTGTATTGTGCGATCGTATTTGAACGACAGAAAAGCGTGACACTTGACTGGAGCACGTTAGCAATATAATGGAAATATCCGTGAATCTGAAACAGTTTTCACGAACGACATTATACGTGAGCATTTACACAGTTCGTGTAATATTTATAGATGTACTTAGCAGCAGCTGAGTTGCTTATTGACATTTCAATTCCGCTAAAAATCAATCTTGTGACAGAAACACAATTAGGGCCATACACCACGTGCTTGTAACTCAAGGTGTTCCTAAAATCTGTGTAAAAACGGTAGAGCCAAGTCCCTTTGGGAGAAAGAGAGAGAGAGAGAGACTTGCATATTTGCTGCCTTGCGATAGGTGTGCATAGGTTCCAATTAAACTTTCAGAACTCGCAGTTATGGTCGATTAGTCAGCCCGCCTCTCTACTGCAGGTGCCAGTGAAAGGCCTAGTTATGTAAACGTGGTCAAAAAAAGTATATTCTGAGAATTATGTACCAGTCAATGTTTTTTGTCTCATTTTGAGATATCATGACGTTTAACGTAAGATAATTGTCAGTTGTTAGTCACCGTAATGATGAGGAACTTTAAATAGCAAAAGTAATATTGTATGAGGACTTTAACAGTTAGATTTCTGTGCAGGTTAACTTAAAGGATATTTTACTCTAGTTCAAAGAAAGGATGCTCTGTAAGATGGTTAAAAATTAATATAATTATAATAAAAGTAAAGTAAACCTGTTCCACTACATGCTTTGTGGGCGCTTGGGGGAGGGGGAGAGGTTGTATAACTCTTACTCATTCTTAACCTCGACATTAGGTAGGTGTGAGTGGGTAGCGCTTTGCCCCTGGTGAAAGATCCCGGTACTCACTGGATAGGAGACTGGGTGGGTTCCAGAACCGGTCTGGACGCAGAGGCCAGCGGAAAAACCCTCTACCCCCCGTCGTCCAGTCCTTAACCAGTCACTATATTGACTAAGTCACTCCGGCTCTAACAACAACAACAACAATTATAATAATAATAAATTCTATTACTCCCCCACACGTCTTCATGGCGTTGTGCTCGATTAAGTACCTGACAAAAGCTCGATTGAGAACAGTTAGAAGACTATAATGCAATCCCATTGTGAAGACAGTATAAAAACATAAACGTAAGGTAAAAATATCACACATAAATCTTAAAATACATAAGAACAAAAAATGCAATACTACTAATAGGAATCATAGGGAATTCTACTTGATTTTTGAATAGTGACCTTTTGGTTGTAAGCCCATGTAGTCTTATAGGTGTCTACAAACGGGCGGAGAACGTGGGCGTATTTGTTAACGGCAGAAGTGAATAGCTCGATAATTATGACTAGACATAGGATTAATTACCGGTGATTATAAAACGTATGTAAAATTTGTTTGGGAATTATACATGTTAATTGCCGGTTATTATTACTAATAATAACCGAATTATTCACTTTTACCGTTAACACCCCCTGTGAGACGTACTTTGTGAGCCGTTAATAAATCTTGTCCGCTATCACAGAGTAACGCACTTACCAGTCTGTAATGTTCCATTCCAGTGTATTTTGTTAATTCTTGTTTTTCTTCCTGTTCAACATTTTTGACACACTCAGTTCACTGCCCATTCACTAAAATAAAATGTTTCGGTCCAATATGGCTATCATAAGGTTCAATTCCCTGATTTTATATCACTGCACTGGGAATTATATTTTCTCCTCTCGCTGTCAAGAAGTACGGACCAAAACATGTAATCCTAATGAATGGACAGTGAACTGAACGTGTCAAAAGTAACGAACAAGAAAAACCAAGTAATAAACGCACCTCACTATTGAGATGGAACAATTACTAACGTGTAATTTTTCATTTATCCGTCTGCTCCCCTTTATTTAATTTTAAATTAATTTAATTGTACCATAATCTTAAAAATAACAACTTTACTTAAGTTAATGCTATATTTAATCATGGAACTGAGATGTGATTAGTTTGCTACGGATAATTTTCGGTGTGTATGTTTACCACAGTAACCCATTTGTTCAAAATCCTATGTGTACCACACGTTCCCATCACAATGCAGAGGTAATAAAAATGTCGGAGTAATCATAATGTTGCAAAATTACTTGACGTTTGCTTCCCATGGATGAAGGCCAAGTTTACACTTACAAAATATGAACACGCTATTAACATTATTGTCTATTGTCATTTGAATACTCTTTCAGAAAAAGCTCTGTCTGTTCAGATACTCATAACAATTTCTAACTCTCTGCTGCTTTATTCTTACAACATCTCTAACATTTAATGCTGACGAGTGTACAATGCAATGTCAGATTCATATAATTTCAATCTTGAGTCCTTCTGAAAATTAATAGAATTATGAAACACGTAACTGCTCTTATTGGTGAGAAAATATGGACTAGCAATGTCTTCTGTTCTTAATTTCAACTTTTAATATTGTGTTTACAACTGTAAGGACAAAAGATGCTCTATATGACGCCACTGGAGGTGAAGGGCAAAATGATGTCTGTATTTTGTGTGAACTTTATCACTCGAGGACGAAGATGCCAAGCGACTACATCATTTTACAAGGTCATTCAGTAAAAATTCTATATTCACGTCCTGGTTAATCCATCGAATTAATCGTTATTTCGTAGTCGTTACTTTATGATCAAATGATTTCATTAACTTTTAAAATGCATGATTGAACAACGTGTTCAGTTTTGACTTGCCATTTACTGGAAACTCAATTGTTTTACTGTGTTACTTTTGTGGTTTTCATTATTGTCACTACGATATTCTTTCTGTTCTTTCACTTTACTCTTATTACCCTTTTCCTTCTATATGGATTAAATATAAACAGCCCCTTTGTCTCTTGATGTTGCCACGTTCCTCGCTTCTGTCCAGCCTTGAATCAGGTAAATTATTCTTCAACTTCACAAGACATGATATTATCCAACTGTTTGAAATTATTATGCTGTTATTTTATTTGTATGTATTATTATATTTCCTTATGTCACTTTAAGATACACGACATAGATATAGAGTTGCCTGGTTCCTTCAGCCTCTATTCGCTTTCTTGTTTTCATTTCAGCTGCCAAATTCTAGATCCTAAATGTAGTGATAGCCAGTGCCATATCAGCAAGCTATATTTTGTCAGTGTATCAAATTTCATTATTAACCAACAATGCGCGATGTAAAATAGCTCGTGGGTATGCAACAACTATAACAACAATAATAATAAGCGTTGGTATAAACATATCCCGAAGGCAGTTGAGACTAGTCAGGGTAACCAAATAACTATTTTGTGGAACCAACAATTCAGAGCAGAGAGAATTATTATTCCAAATTATTAGAATATAATTATAGAATTATTCCAAATAACAAACCTGATATTATAATTCGAAACAAAAATGGAACTTATCTCTTAATTGATATAGCGGTACCGACTGACAGAAAAAATAATTAAGAAGGAAGCGGAGAAGATCTTGAAATACAAGGACCTTCTCATTGAAGAATGTGAAAAGTGAAAGCAAAAATAATTCCAATAGTTATAGGAGCGACAGGATCTGTCTCCAGGTCGTTCAGAAAATATTTTGCCAACATCCCAGGCGAACACGACATCAGGGAACTGCAGAAGACCGCCATTTTTGGATCTTTATACAACATTCGAAAGACACTGTCTTAAAATATGTAGTCATCTCTAACTGGGATACTGGAAACGACTGGTTCTTCAAGTGCCTGAGCACCGCGGGTTCAAACTTTTCGTTGGCTTGATCTATTAGACTTTCGGTAGGACTCCTTGGACGAGGGATCGGCCCGTCGTAAAGCCTCTGCCTGTACCCAGGACAACACAACATAGAAAAACGCGGACAAACATCCATGGCTTGAGTGGGATTCGAACCCACGGTCCCAGTGACCAAACGGCACAAGGCCCACGCCTCAGACCGCGCGGCCACTGCGGACCCCAGTCATCTATAACAATAAATCTATATAATACATGTAACACGTATTAAAAACAAAATGTATTTCGGAAATAGCTGCACAATGCACCTCAGGGGCAAGGTTTGTCTCAGGTACATAGAAATATTCTGTAAAATGGTGAATAGATTGAATAATATTATTAATAATAATAATAATATTAATAACAATCGTGTTCTGTTGTAGGTGAGCAGTGCTAGAACCAGGATATCGAAGTCTGACGAAATAGACACTTGCCTTGAACCGAAAACTAAATAAGAAATGAATAAAATGTTTATGTGCTGCTTGATTCACACTTAAGTAAAAAGAACACACTGCAATGATACAGAGTAGCCACTTTCAATCAAACTAATATTGCTAGTTTTTAGTTCGAATCCGGTTCGCGTTCCCTAACATCTGAAGATGAACCCGATTCTTGTAGACATAAAATGTTAGTGATATGCCACTTTTATTCACGCAATAAACTTGTACTACGTTCTAAGTAATGTGACACTCATATTAACATTTTTTTCTATTTGTTTTGCAGCAAAAATGAAGTTACTATTGCCGCTAGTCGTGTGGATATCGCTAACCACAACAAATGTAAGTACACTTTATTATTATGTTAATTTAGTATATACCAACTTCTTTTCATTGAATTATTGACATATTCTTGAACAATGGAACCGCAGATTTGAAACGGCCTTAACTGTGTATTGCATTCCGATGCTGGGCGAAGCAATGAACCCAATCGACTATTTCCTTGCACGCATGAAGGGAGTACGTGTTTGGATTAAGTGGGTACCTGTAACCACCGAATTGTACACAAGGATAACAAATTGTAATAGTATTAGGATTAAATTGCTATCTTCTGAGTTGTTGCACCGTGTATTGTGCTAGAAATTGTAGGAATTTCCAGATGTCCTGATCGAGACAGAAAGCGCCTCTGAAACGTCAGTAAACTTATACCAGACTACACTTTAAGTTGCATTCTCAGGAAAACTATTTAATGTTTAGATAACCTTGTTTGGCATTCACTCTTCCCACAACTTCTGAGTCATTAGGACGGAGTAGCTGTTCTGAATGTTGCATAAGCTTGAGGCTGCTGGTATTTACAATGCACTCAATTATATATTAAGTAATTTCTGAAATGCTGACTGTTCAGAAACAACTAAAAATACAGTGTTATGTACATGATTTAAACATGGGAACGACATATATAAATCCTAACTATAAATTTAATCCCTGTGGGAATCGTATTATAAATACGGATAGTTCTGAATGACTGCTTTAACCAGCAATTAATACAGAGATTTGAGAAAAGGTAAATATAGGATTTGAGACTTTCGCTGAGAGTACAACCAATAAAATCTTCTCGGGCAATCAGCCGCGTTAACTGGTTCACTACGGTAACCAGTTAACGCGGCTGATTGCTCGAGAAGATTTTATTGAAAAGGTAAATATATTTTATCATGTTAAATGCCAGTTATTTATTTAGATATATACTGTTAAAACTATGTCGATTTTTTTTAGCTTTGCGTGTATACGATTATATAAAATGCTCTTTCTTGGATGAATTTTCTAACTTGTTTCTGGCTCTAAACTCTCTGAATGTAAATTAATACTTTTATTTGTAAAAATTAACTAAGTACATGTTGGTATTTCGTCGTCAGCAGACAGGCGGGCAAAATTATCTTAGGGTAGCTGATAAGTCCTTTAAAAGGGTTACAAATTTCAAATATCTGGGAACAACAATAACAAATCAAAATGATATTCACGCGGAAATTATGAGGAAACTAAAGTCCGGAAATGCATGCTAATTCTCAGTTCGAAATATTTCGTCTTCCCATCTGACTTCTAAGAACCTGAAAATTAAAGTATATAAAACAATAATTTTGCCTGTTGTTTTGTATGGATGTGAAATATGGTCTCTCACTCAGAGGGAGGAACACAGATTGCAGGTGTTTGAGAATAGGGTGTTGAAGAGGAAAGAAGATGATGGGGTATGGAGAAAACTGCATAATGGCGAACTTAAAAATCTGTACTGCTCCCCCAGTATTGTCAGAGTGATTAAGTCAAAAAGAATGAGATGGGCGGGGCATGTAGCGCGCATGGATGGGACAAGAGGTGTGCACCGGGTATTGTTGGGGAAGCCTGAGGGGAAGAGACCGCTGGGGAGACCTAGACATAGATGGGAGGATAATGTCAGACTGGATCTATGGGAGTTGAAGGAGACTGGATTTTGTTGGCCCAGGACAGGGTCCGGTGAAGGGCTTTTGTTAATTTGGTGATGAACCTTCAGGTTCGGTAAGCCATCTAGTTAGTTAGTTATTCATAAAAATTAACTGACTATATGAAAAGGTGCTTGATAGATTAGCAACATTATTAACAAGCATTAATTACGTAAATATTTAACAATACACTTGATATGCTATCTCGATATAGGCATATTATTATTGTTTTATGTCGTGGCATCTCGTGAGGTTTGAATATGAACAAAGAATATGGACCGATAATCTTTATCATTGTTATTGTTTCAAAGGAGAGACTGTGTGTCTATATAAATGCGGCCGCTAACGGGCCCATTGTCCACCCCTCAAGTGATATGAGTGAATATGGAGCAGCGGTGGAAAGATATGACGAGGGAAAACGAAAGTTTCTCGAAAAGTAACCTCTCCAATTCCACTTTGTTCTCCACAAATCCCACACTGATTGTCCCCGGCCTTCGAGGTGAGAAGTTGGGCACTAACCGGCTGAGTTATGGCATGGTCTATGTACGCCCATATTTAGCTTCTATCTGTGCTATTGTAAAATAATTTTTATCTTAATTTGCTCTTGACTAAATTATCCTAAGTTGTCACCATATAAATGTGTCATTAATATTTTAGAACCACTGTGGAATATTTTTGTGCAAACATCCTGTACGCGATAGAGAGCAAATTGAAAGTAATAGGTTTTATAAAAACGAAAGCTCTTTATTAGGACAAATTTGGTTAGTGCTCTTTATTATAATATTTGTGTTCTGTTTATGCACATTATTAAGTTCCTCGGTGTTAAATATCCTCCATTCTTTTCTTATGTCCAAATATTTTTGTCAACAATTATGCTAGAAAATATGGGAATACAGCCATTAAAACGAGGCTACAACACATTAATTAATGCAAATATATAAGGTACTAAAATTACATTAAATATCAATGGAATATCTCGACTGAAGTTCTCACAACAGAACACAAAATGTTGTAGAAATGAGACGTGCCGTTGCAGATGCTGTGAAGCTAACTGTACCTAGCTTGGAGACTGGCTGCGATGTGGTTTCGTTGGAAACTGGGTCATAGTCGAAAGAGAGATGAAGAGAACTGGTTCTTGCATCCGATTGTGCTGTACATTTCTGTTGGGTGTGGCAGTGTCCCTAAACTACGGCACTGCTACAAGGACTGTGGTTGGAGGCCCAGTCCGTTTTGTTCAAACCCTGCCCCGTTATTGTAGGTTGCTACATTGCCATATGCTAACATATACAGAGGCGTTCATATGCTTAAGAAAGTCAAAAGGGGCAGATTCGAAAACGATAACTGTCGACAAGTTTGTCGGTCCACTTTCTTTAGACTATAGCTATGGGAGTTTATCTTGTTCTTCCATGCTGCCGTACTCCCTCACTACCGGATTATGGCGCCACAACTGTGGTATTACAAGTATTAAAATTTAGTGTACGTGAATCCTGAGCTCCTACTTTAGCGTTTAAGGTTATTGTATGGGACTTTCTCAAACTAATGTACTCTCGTTCTAAAGATGAGGATTTAAAGAGAGACAGTTGAAGCAGAGTTGTAATATTATTTAATAATTATTATTTTAATGACAATGGTGACTAATTCGCTTCATAAAACTTGTGCGGAAATTGCTCTTTATAGGTATAAATGTGACCTGACAGTATATCTGCCTAATGCCAACATTCTAATTCTGATGTAAATAATTATTATCACAGAAAAATTACTTTACCTTTATGCAAATTACTTAAATTGCGTTCTAAATTTTACTACAAATCTTCAGTTATTTAGATGTGCTAGAACTGTTCGTAATTTACCAGACGAATCTTTGACACCTATAGAACCATGCTGTATTTATGAGGCCCTAAGAAGGAGAAGGAATTTATTTGATTTTTGTTAACTCAATATAAACAAACTCTTAACAGTCTTTTCAAAACGAACTCGTAATTTACAAATTAATTGTATACATTAATTCATAATAATTCTTATACCCATCTTATGTTGGATACTGACCATTGTCTGCGGCATACTTTGTTTAATATTCCCGACATCCCGCGAGGTGGCTCACCTCCCCTTTTATGGCGACTCGTCTATTTTCATTGTTTACTTAACGATGCTGTCAGTAGTTCAGTTTATGTGGCACAGAAAAATAGATCCAAGCCGTCGCCAATAATCTAAGAATAATAAAATAAACTCTCAGTATATTGCCTGAAGATATTGAAACAGCCACATAGGCCTGTATAAAATATACCTCAGCCTATGGACTGCGACTTCTTTTTAGTGACGTCATCTTCCTGACTCCTGTGTTTTCTCCGTTGCAAATTATGTTCGGTGGCGTTGTAACTCCTTGGAATAAATTAATAATTCACATTAGTGTGGGTTTGACAATGTCAAATCGTGGGACGACATAAAACGGTATCTCCACCCTTTTAAACTGAATAGTAAACAGTGCTTGAGGCAAAAATATTAAATGAAGGAAATGTATGACGAAATCAAAATATAATACTGAATTTAATATTTAATATGTTTCTAATATTTTCTAGGTTAGATTTAAAAGTGTCAGTTTAACTGAACACTTCTTACCTATATAGACCAACATGTCTTGCCTTCGTTTATCACGTTCAAGATGGCCTTAAGGCACGTATTAGGAGGGTTATTTAATAGTGCACGTATCCATGCATTATTCCTGGTATCTTCTATCTTAACTCCAGCCACACAAACTTCTCTGGTTGAGAAGACGACCGACCGCCAGAGACGTACTTGTTTCATTAAGACTACAGTTTTCGCATTACTGCTAGTTGTAAATATGAGAGAATGACTGTCGTTGTGACTTGGATCATTTAGCAACCTACAAGAACGGGAGACCTGTGCCGATTTTCCAACTTGGGCTGCAACCAGCCCTGTTAAACCTTCAGTAGCATTTCTTTCTTTTTAACACCACACGTATTTTTACACGAACTTGTTACTTGCATTAGACTTTATTATCGGATGCGGTATGAATCGGTACACTTACGAATTTGATATTTGCCTCCTATTTAATTTTTCCAGCTGTTTCTTTGGATTCAAGATATTCGATTACATTGTCGTGTGCAGTATTAAGCTTAAATACCTCATATGAAAATCCAAGACTACAAACACGTTGTATAGAAAAAATTAATGTGACTTATATGCCTTTCTTATTTTGTTAATTTTGACATAGTTAAGAGAGTTATAGCTATAGAGGTTTTGGTTAAGAAGGTCATTTTAATTTTGATCTGAATCCTTCTAATTTTCCCGATTTTTGATGACATACCTGTAAGACATAATGAATTATTCTCGTGCTACCAGCCGTGCCAGGTGGTTTAATGTAGAAAACACCGATTTGAGAACTATCTTCGTCCTCATTCTCAGGAGATGGTTAACGAAACTTTGGTGTTTTCTCCATTAAACCACCTGACACGGCTGATAGCTCGAGAAGAATTTATGGTACTTAGTCGCCGTGAAAGCTTCTGATCATACATACCTATAAGACATTTAGATTGCAATTATACAATTGTTGCAATAATTATTCTTCAATTCTTTAATTCAATTCTTTATTATTATTAGTATGCTGTATCAACAGCCAGAAGGCCAATTACAGATACAGCACATAGATAAGTACACGAACACAATAAAAACATAAAAGGTAAAACAAGCGTAATATAAAATACATTAATACAAAGGGCGTTAATACACAAGAAAATTGCAACTAAATATATTAGCATATTTGTAATAATAATTTAAATAAATTAAGTAAATTATACTATTATAGAATGTGAAGAAGTTTGACAATTTTCGTCTCGAATATGTCCAAGTCCCTGCAGACAACATTAGCAGTTGATGCGCATCTAGCAGAAGGACTGTTTTTGATCAAAGGGCTAAAACTGAACACAGAAAAATCTATCAGATTCAGAGCAGGGATGCGGAGACCGACAGCTTCCAGAAGGGAAGGACAGCATTTAAAACCGCGGTAAACCTGCGCAAGCATACTAGAAAATCAGAATTGGATCTTTGGTCCTCACATCTAAACTCAAAATGGGTTTCCTTTTTTTGTACAATTAAGCCTTCAGTGTGAATTACTGGAACTGAAATTGCGAAAGGCAAGTGGCGCTTGGGAACCAAAGTAAAATTATTATGCAGTTATTACACAACGTTCACGGATTAACTACAGACAGTTAGTTAATGTCTGTTGGTATAGATAGTGAGTCAAGATAGATATAAAAATAGTAGTTCGGTCAGCAACGGCACCAATATTCGGTGTTCAGTTGTAAGATTAGGATACGAAAATAACTATATTTCTGAACTTGTTTATGGAACTGAATTTACGCTAATAAACATTTGTAATAATTGGAGGTTAAAATATATTCATCTCCGGTCTCATAAGCTAGCTCGTGGTGATTGGAGCCCCGAGTATAAATAATTCTGGTGTAACAAGAGCTATGACAAGCGAAAGTCAGTTCGAACAGATGTGAGGGCGGTCGTAGCAGGAAATGTAAAAGTTGTTTCCATAAATAATATCAGTCATAAATTTCGGTACACGAGGCAGTGTATGAAGGGACTTTATCATAAGAACGACCAATTTTGAAATGCCAATCTATATAATAGGCAAATTCCGGTTGATTGACAAACATTTGATGTTAAATTTTAGAACCTTTACGGGATATTATAAATTTTTCCATGGTAATGTTGTTAGGTATTGGGACCTCACGGGTAAATATTTATGAATATGTGTTTACTGCTTTAGATTTTCTCATAATAATTTGTAGTTTTATATTCGATGTCTGAAAACTGGTTTGCAATGGAATCAACAATGAATATCCTGAGTATTGTGGGCTTCTAATGTATTATTATATTAAATATAATGGTTCTTTTCAGGCTGTTATTAACAGTGTGATTCTAGTTTTCTATTTGCATTTAATTTTGATGTGTTACTGACATGTAAGACATGAGCCGGGATAGCTCAGTCAGTATAGTGACTAGCTACGGGCTGGACGACCGGGGTTCGATCCCCGACGGGGACAGAGGATTTTTCCTCTAGCCTCTTCGTCCAGACCGGCTCTGGGGCCCACCCAGCCTCCTCTACAATGGGTACCGGGGTCCTTTCCCGGGGGTAAAGCCGGCCGGGGCGTGATGCTGACCACTCACCCCCATCTAGTGCCGAGGTCAAGGAAGAGAGGAGCTATACCTCCTCTCACCCCAAACGCCTACATGGCGTATAGTGGGACAAACTTTACTTTACTTTACTTTACTGACATGTAAGACATGGAAATACTGTAATGGCTAAAAAATGATATTGTGGTTGGGGATTAAATTTATAGGTTAATAATTACGTGCAATACGTTTTCCCTTCTTGAGTCCTTACACAGAATAACAATACACAATGTTTTAATTAACATATTTTATGTATATACGTAATAAAACTAACAAGACCTATAATCATTTGTTACATCAAAATTATATTTCTTGTTGACAGATACACTTGTAGTTTTAATGTTGTCAAAAATGTATGTTCAGTGAATGCCTACCGGCTTTTATTTTTGTGGCCAAACTGTTGTACACACATGATGGTAGATGGGAGAGAACACAGATTTCATGTCACTCTTGCGTCAGTAATACACTTAACCTTATAGTGCAATTCCAGTTTCCATAACCAGAAAAGTAATGCTCCCGTTTACTGTAAGCGGAACTTGTACAGGGTGTGTACTTTTATGTTGGTGTCATTATGCCCTGCAAATGCAATTTATTGTGAGACTTCATAAAACAACTCTCATATATCTACATTCTCAGTTTATTTTATTCATAAAGTAACGTCGTGTCTCTTACCCAAATTCATTGTTCGTGTTTCTTTGTTTATCGACAATATTGAAATAAAATATTCACCTTCGGTAATTCAACCTACTTCTTCAAATGCGTTATTTATTCCTATAAAACTATTTCTCTACTAGAATTCGATTTATAAAGGCCAGTGTTCCGCATAACGTTGTCTTACGCAAATCGTCAGTTAACGTAAACTTTTCTTTAATTCTGCCTATCATTTTTAATATAATTGCGTATGATTGTTTGTACCGTCTCTTAAGTGTATTTCCTTTCAGCTATGCCTTTTGTCATTGTATTATCCAACGAGTGTCTGACACGGTTTTTACATATGTTGGTGATATACTCCATAAGTTCAGAAAATTCTACAGCCTTTATATTTATTCGTCCAACAATTGCTACGAAAGCAAAACTGCTTACTGAGGCTTCCATGTCACTTTTCTTCTTGTCTGCCGCTCCTTTTTAGGTTTTCCCGTGGGTGCCTTCAAGTAGGCCAAGGCCGACTCCTACGTTTTACTTATAAATTCATAACTCAATGCCACATATGCATCCATCAGTATCTAAACTAAACCAGAATTGTTAAACTTTATGACAGATTTAGGATTTGAGGTTTTCGCTGCGATGAGTCTGAAGATTGCTCTCTTCTCTGTCTTGTGGTTGTTGCGCCGTGTAGTCTGGTAGATGTCCACCAACGTTTCAGAGATCCGTTCTGCCTCCATCATTGCCCTGATGATGGAGGCAGCACAGACCTCTGAAACGTCGATAAAATACTACCAGACTACACGGCCCAACAACCACAAGACAGAGAAGGGAGCAATCTTGCGTTTCTCATGCATTTTTCTTGGAGTCAGGTACAGAACCTAACAGTCGATATATTATTAAACTTCTAAATATCTATATAAATTCTACATAAAATTACATGTTTACATCGTTATATATGTTTTTTCTTCTTTTTTATGACTTTTAAAGCTTTTCAAATTTAATAAAATATTCAGGATCTGAACTTGAATCAACTGGCTAAGGTTAGAAATTGGTAGTGGATCTGTTTAAGACGGTAATAAATCTTCTCGTTCCATAAGTATTTGGTAATTTCTTCTTCGGAATCTCTCAGAGAGAGAGAGAGAGAGAGAGAGAGAGATTCCGAAGAAGGGCTTCGTTTTGTCAGAGGATACGAATTTTACTTGAAATATTTTCAACGAAGTCATTATTCGTTGAAACATAATCCTCTCTATAAAGGTATTCACACTTTCAAGTCAATTACACATTTTTTCGATACCTACATACGACTATCTCATCACAATTTTATAGCAAAAATGTTATTAATATTTGTTCACCCAGAACCATGTTACTGTAACGGTCAAGACAACTGATTCAGTAAAGTTAAGACAAACATAACTCAAAGGCAAAATGCTTAAACGCCTCTCAGAACTCAGGTTAAAATTATCAGAATTATAATGTATCAGCAGTGGTGATAGAAGCTCCAAGTATAGTATTTCTTCTGTTCAAAGCTTCTAACAAGAATTTCCGAATGCTGTCCTTCGCCAAAATATTTTATACAAATACAATGATCTAAGTGTTGTCCAAATATACTTATGAAACGGAGTGGTAAACATGTCAGTTTTTAGAAAGAAATGCACGTGTTTGTCCCTTCCGACTTACATTGATCACGGAGTGTAAGGGTGTACATCACTAGAGTTTCTATCAGTTGCGAGATTTTATTGAAGAAATGTGTCTCATTCAATCATGAATACGTCTATTTGAGTTTATGATCTAGAAGTAAATCTATATAAAAGCTGCATTCTATTGTATAAATGCATTGGCTTTTATAAATATTTAGGCTGTAATTGTAAATATTCAGCCAGTATGGTTAGAGGAAATTTGTGTGGTTTTGAAAGATATTTACATTTTTCTCCAAATCAATTCCAGTAGGTAAATATTATCAAATTTAATTGTTAATAGAGAGGAAGGTCCTAATTAACACTGCGTACGTGCATAACGGATGTATTTGAAAATCATTTTATACATTTCTGTGACTTTAGCTGTCTGAAATTAACTAAATTTTTTGGATGTTCCAATACATGTAATGCCCGTTTCAAATGAAGTCTTTGTCGCTGTGGTTATGAAGAGGAATTTCAAACGCAATATGAGGCATTTTGTTAGCCTTTCCGTGATTCCCCTTCCCCCCAAAAAACATCTTCGCCGTTATCTGAGGTCATTATTTTCTCTGAAATGAAATTGTTGCACGCCAGTTTGTTCCTGTACCCAGTAGAGGAGTTATGATCACCGTTACTCTGTTTATGTCTGTGTGTAGAAACTAAATCATCTTGTCGACGACGCCTCAGTTAATTCAGCTTTGTTATTGTTATCTACGCACTGTCATGTTTTTTATCTGTATTTCCGTTTTCATCAGTGAACGTGTTTCCTTGGTTTTGAGCTCATCATGCCATTACTTTCCTCAATATGTTTCTTATTTGTTTTTACTCAGGCTCTGAAATCACACATCACTAAAACAAATAGGGAAGCAATCTTCATTTGCAATTTTCGTGTTCGAATATTTGCATGTATTATGTTTATGTGCTTTACTACGAATACCTGAGATTCATCCACAGAAGAGATGAAATGTTGGGGTAACAGTACTGCATCTGCATCTTTGTGAAGATGAAAACTGTAAAAACTTTTCAGCCGCCCGAATTAGGAAATCTAAGCCCACAAAGCACTGCATTTTGAAACGTGGATTTTTGTTTATTTTGTTAGACAAATAATGAAAATTGTGAAAATTTTGGAAATTCAGTATATAATTTGTACTTCATCTTTCATGATGCACAAGTCACAACACGGCGCCTGCGTACAAGAATAGTGACGCAATTAAAATCAAGAGAAATGTGATAAGGAGCGCCGTGTCGAGCCATGAAAGCTGGGAAGTTCTGAAGCACTGGAATTAGAACGACAACATTTATACTTTATATTACTGAGAGCCCGGGTCTCTACGCGCTACGCGACGTAATGTTATAATGCGATTTTGCTTCTATATTCCTTGTTTATTTTAGTTTAGTTTAGGTGGCTTCAACGTGAAGGGGTACAACGGGCTACTGATAAATATTTTGCACGGAAAAACTGAACTCAGTGTAAGTTGTCGATTGTTACCAGATTCCTGGAAATGTCTGAACAAATTTCGATTTTAAATATCAGATAACAGTAATCTACATAATGTATAGAGTTCTTTTCCGCTAGCATTCGAGCAGAAGTGTGCAAGGTTAAATAAACTCAATTCCTGATAGGAAAACATCTCACCAGCAGCCTACTTACCATGCAGTTTTAGCACAAATATATCCCGAGGAGTTCCGGGGCACTAAATAAGGCTTTGAATCTGGGAGTCACAATTGCTGTGAAATGTTTAACCTTCAGATTCCAGACTCTAGTACGTAGAGGTATTACGAAACTGTAAGTTGAGCTTATTATGATATTGTCGTAGGTGGAACCTGTATTGTAACTGTAGCCTGTTTCGAAATTAGGACTTCGGAGTCTCATGACACGTTCTTTATGAATAATGGGATAGCTCTCTCGGCCTTTCCCAGCCAACATACATAAGCACAGACCATGCAGTGTCGCACTGTTCTCTAAAGTCTGATGAGCGTATTCATTAAATTATGGAATGCAGTTGAAGTGTTTTCCTCGTTCCTTCTCCGTTCCTCTTATGTTGCATTTGACACGCCGAATACCTCCTGGTATGTACATTTATACATCGCAGTGTCTTCTCACTGGAATTTTAGTTCATATCTTGATCTTATACAGCTTTTTAATTTTCTGTTTTAAAGGGGAGGTAAAACTAGTGCAACAAAACACAACTTCAATATGAATGTTGTATAATTCTTCTCATGATTATACATTGGACCTATAACACCGGCAGTTTTCAAGGAGACTATCATAAATGTTTTATTAGTTTATTGAACGGTGTCGGCACTCCAGAAATTATGGACCCTATGTTCGACCATTTACATTCGAGCACAGCTCTCTAACCCACCAGTTAAATTGAATGTTATTCTTGAATTAAAAACAAAGATTACCTAAACTTAATAATAAAAGCAGGAACTGAAGTAGGGTTGATAAGTTCCGCTCTGAACTCCTTGTTAACAATGTGACACAGTGTACGTAGTTTATTATTAGAAAATACGGTGTACACTCATTTCAATATATATAACACATCCGCGATTTATTGCCGGTAATAGTGTTTTATGTTGCCAAGGCTTCATTCTTCTTGGGTCATGGCTGAATAGGTTTTTGCTGATTTACCAAGCAACTAATTCACCAACCAAAATGCACAAGCGTATGCCACCATCTTTTGCTAGGTAAGATTATTCCTGAGTACGAAACGCATTACCGGAATGCTAAACAGTACCTTAAAACTATAACGGTGGTGTACTTTACTCTAACGGGGATTTTGTCGTGGCGGAATTCTTTGCCTTTTCAAATTAGGGGTTGCGTCTACCGGTGGGTGATAATCCCATCAGGCTATTTGACTAAACGCTATCTTGCGATCGAAGATGGCTGTCTTCCGGGTTGTTGCGCCATGTAGTCTAGTAGAACTATACTGACATTTCAGAGATTCTTGTTACCTTCATCATCAGGGCGATGATGAAGGCAAATATTAAATACTTTCCCATTCAGATGGCAAGTTATTACCACAGAATAGCTTCAGTAGGTAACTGTACCTTTATTCCCATTTTCCACATTCTGTCCTGTACAGAATTATAAAATTTTATCTTGCTTTTGGCTAATATTTTGCATTGTGTCTCTCTTTTTGGTTCAACTCCTCCTAGATATTTTATTTCTTCTGGAAATGCGTCCGCATTCTTTTACAAGGTATTTTATCTGCTCCAAGTGTTGCGATGCTACAGATCTCTTGATAATTCTTTTTCTTTCACCAATTCATCCATCCGTAAATTTCAGTGTCTCCCGTGTTCTCATTCCAAAATAAAGGCATTAAGGTCACAATTCTCGCGGTCAGTTCGACGCTGGCGAGCACCTAATAAAAGCACAGCATGGCAGAAAGATGAGAGAGTCACTTAGTTTCTACTTCAAATTGACATGGACTTGTGGACCTTCAGGAAACGGTGTATAGGCACACAGATGTGTGAACTCACGCAACCCTGTCCACGGAAGTTTGAAGGAAGAAATCTCATGACACGTAATAATGCTACAGAATGTCAGTGACCTCTCCCATTTCAATTCATCTTCATCTTTAAGACTTTTAAGAGGTTTGTGGGCATCAGATGCAGATGGCTGATTATGTTCGATATAAGCCCTTACTCAAGAGCGTTGTAATGTCATAACTGATGTTTGCCAACAGATAATAAAAACTGTACTTACTAGTTTGTGGGATGTGACAATTTTCTGCTTCAGAAAGCGTGGAATTGCAGGGTTGACCACTACACGTTTTTTAATAATTCCGTTTCGTCTTATGTACTTCTAGAGTAAAAGCCGTTTTAAATTCAGGATTGGTGTCAATGTTCCTGTAAGAAATTAGGTCATAACTTTCTTCCAAGAATACATGGAAACCTGTACCCGCAAATGTAATCGTATTAATGGTGAACAGTTGTACGTCAGAGATCAAGACATACTTTCATGAGGACATATGTTCAGATACTATGAATTTATTTCAGTTTCAAACGTGATTAAATTATGTAATAAGTAGCACTACATTGATATAAAAATTGATATAACGGAATGGACGTTAACTTCAAATGTTACATTTAAAAGTGCTCATAATAGATTATAAAAGAGCTAGAAATGATGGTCATAAGAAGTCACTGATATTCGTTGGTGAAAACTACTTTGAAAATCTCCGAAAAATAAACTCAACCTCATTTTGTTTATGAAGGAAATTTTTTTTAAGCTTTTCGTGAACATTTTTACATGAAACCTTGGTTTAGAAGTGACTAATTACGAAGCATGATGATATGCAGGCTGATCGGGTCGGTCACATATCTCAATGGCGATGGTAAATAAACAGAGAGCATGAATGACTCTTGGCATAGAAAACCCAAATTCAGACAACATTCTGCTTCAATACAACTTTGTGAACCCAAAATTCCTCATTAGCCCTAGAGATTATAACCACTCACTAGGTCAATAATGTAGCATCTAACCAGAAATTTTAGGAGTGTTTTGAACTTACAAAATGCAAAATGAGTATCGTATATTACGGTATGTATGTCGAAAGTAACAAGTCTAGAATCGCTGAACAGATTCTCATTAAATTAAGTAGTGGGTAGTTATGTGTCGACGCATTCTAATTCTGTAGGGAACCGGACAAAAGCAACGAGTACTTTATATGAAAACCTTACATACGTTTCTACGATCGGGAATGGCTTTTTGGGAAATCACTTGGAGTGTTACCGAGTGGGGGTCTCGGCCAGCCGCGCGATCACATGGGGGATTCATACGTCATAATGTCTTTACCCACCTAGACACATGCAAGACACGCAGTCCACGGTCAAGTCATTGACGCCACGAAATTGTGACGTCACTTGTGACTGTAAAAGGAATGACAACCAGAAATTATCTGTTGGAATTGTATTTTACATAACGGATTCGTGATTTTCCATAAGGTGGGCAAACCTGAGATTTGAATTTAATAAACATAGAAGAGTAGCATACTTTATGCTCAGATTAAATGTAGCCGAACTGTTTTTATTGTATTTACCATTTAAAGTGATAAAATTTAACTTCAACACGTCGAAAGGATGTAAGATGCGAGACTACAAAAATTAGGGATTAAATACCAACCAGTGGGAAACAAAATAGAGGTCTCCCCAAGGAAAGATGGAAATACCAGTTCTTGGAAGAAGAGATTTGAGGTATGACAGGCTTAATACGCCTAAGAGAAGAATAAACTTAATTGTTAAGGTATTTAAATGTAAATCGAATTTTCGAATTTATTACCTGTGTCTTCATGTTGTTGTTCCTTCATATTTTGTGTTATGTATTTTTACTTGATACAAATTATTAACGTAATTCTGCTGATGCAATGATTCAAATCTGGGTAATCGGGTTTTATCATGTGAAGGTAATGTGTACGTAAAACAGGCAAAAATTATTTAATAATTTCTGCTCCTATTTAAGAGCTATTATACTAACATCAGAGAAACTTGTAATCCTAGCTCAGAAATATAATACATTTCAGTAAATGAAAGCACATGCAAAAATAGTGAAAATTTAATCGAATTTTATTTCATAGAAGAATGACAACCACTTAACATTCTAAAAATGTCATTAACATGAAATTGTTCAGATCGGCATAAATCGTGCTCTTGTACAAAAAAAAAATGTTAGAAAGCATTTTGCTGCGTCAAGCTAGCGGACAAACGAACCGTGCTACAGTGACGGACTCACTGCTTTTATAGAAAGTATTTTAGCACAGAAATTGGAACTGCAAATGTCATCACGAGAATCAAAGGTCTTCTTGCATGTCAGTAATCCAGTAATTAGAAATATAAATGCTGAATTGGTACTTTTGCTTAAGTGATGGAGGGAACTAAAATGAAAATAACTGATAAAGCAAAATATATTTTATTTAAGTAATAATATTATGAAAATTATCACGTCCATTGAAACAATGAAATTCAATTTAAATGTAATAAATTTCTAACCAAAGGTATAAACAGAGTCCTTCCTGAAGAGCAAATAGTTTCTCAGCTGGTCATAAAATTTTCCGTTCACTATAGTGTTCTCAAAGAAAAAATTATCGGCTGCTTCTATTATCCCGTCTGTAACTTCATAATTATTATTACTTATATGTAAGCGCTTTGATTTATTGCCAGATGGCTCTGGCAGTCAATTCAGGATTGAGTAGAAATTGTGCAGAGTCAGTGGGCTGGTCACTCACTATTCACAAATGCACACTTCAAGACCAAGAAACCTCCAAAAAAGGAGGCGGCGAAAACCCACAAACCGGGTTGTAGAGCCAAGAAACGACAACAATATGCACAATGTGTTTGTATATGTGTGTGGTGGTTTTAACATGGAAAGAATTAAGTTTCCAGTAGACCTTAACCATAAGTCTAATGATGTTTCAGAGTTATTTTTAAAATTTTCAGATTTTATTAAACTTTTGAAGCAAAATGTTTTAGGCGTTAGTTTTTTTCCATTAGAAACTAACGATAGGACTCTTAAACGTTAGATCTACGTAATAAGGGCGAGGAAGTGGTTAAGAAACATACGCATAAAGTATCATATGAAATAAAATTCATCGGAGATTTCAGCTTCTCATGGCGGTGAAATAGCGATTTTGATCGTGTGGGTTGTGAGGTTATGTAGTCTTGGAAGTTCCCTCTAAACATTGGTGACCACTGACACGACGTCATGACCCAGCCGAACACAATTGGCATTAAAAGCTACTTAAATCTTAAACTTGAAAACATAAAATCACACTGAGTTCACCACAAGAATTCTTCTTGCGTCTGTACTCTAATTCGAGCCTTGAGACTCTAATAATCGAATCTTTATCAGTTCTGATCAAATGGAAGGACTCTTTAGCTGGCTGTAAAAATCTCCATTTTAACAGAATAATAAAGAGGAACTATAGAAACTTAACAGGCAAACGTACATGACCCGAGAGAATCTGAAGCCGTAGGAATTGTAAATTATTGGTAATTGGAATCTAAACTGCACCATTCTCGCTAAGCTACGGCTTGCGTGCATTTGCCGACAACAGATTATGCCTATATTCTCTGGTGATGGAAATGAAATGTACATTTATCCGTCCATACGGCTTTTACTTTATTATAGCTAATGTATAGCAGGATGCCCTCAATGAAGACTGTTAACAGGGAAGCCAGTGCGATGCTGACATTATGGTTCGTGTGAAGTTGCAGGAAGTGGTCCGCGACACGATGACGGTAGCTCCGCCTAGTTTGCACCATTCACTTCGCTCCGACTTGTAAAGGAGGATGGGAAACAACAGTTCTTTCTTCGTCTTTTTTTACTCCCTTCTTCACTGCACTTCGCAGCAAAAATAATACAATGTCTTGATTTGAAGTGTCACGTACCAGGCAACTTTCGCTGCCACGAACTCTATGGCAGTTGAAAATTTCTGTCGTTTTACGTCATTGATTTAGCTAATGGATTAAAACGGTGAAACAAATTATCCTAAAAAATGCGTATTAATAGCCGGAAGCATTAATTCCAGATTTTTTACACGAGTATGATGAATCAAGGATAATAGGGTTCGAATGTCGTTCGAGGCATTTACCGCCTTCTTTCTGTGGTCATTTGTGTTGCCTAACGATATAGTTCTTGCAGTGGCTAATCCCTCGTCTAGAATTTCTGCCGTGTGTAGTAGTTTTGGTCGTAATACCTGTGTCCGGAAAAAATTATCTCTGAGGAATTTCGCGATAGGTATCCTACTGTCAGCTTGTATCGAATGATTCGTTGTGACTGAAAAGCTTATTATAATGCTTATGTGAGTTTGTCTTTACAAGTTTAAATAAATGTATCTATATTATATAATTTTATTAATGCAGTTAATGTTTGTTTATTATTATTTAAATTTTATAAGAATTTCGCTTTCATTTTCTTAACGCACGATATACATATTGTGACCTCTTCTCAAATAATTTCAAACGTCTAAAACCTTCACCAATTAACAGAGGATCTTTAGCTCACATTTGAGAGACCGCTTTCGTATTTTTGTAGGTAACTAACTCCGCCATCATCTTCTTCCTTACTTATTTTCCTGCGTCCTGTGAAGATTTGTAAATGAATAAGCATTATTTTTGTACACGAAATTCACGCAGGTTGCGTGTTAAAATGTATTGTAGTTACATGAAAGCCTTTTTCGTTTCTTCTGAGAATGTCCCGTGTCGGTCCTTGACATTTAAGCACGCTTCGGTCATCCGTTTCGTATACAACATACGAAAAAGGAGAGAGTCGTTAGTGCGTAGGAACTTAGGATACGTTACTTGTCTTTGTGGAGAATCGGCCATGGTTACATTTAAGTATTCATGGAAATTAGAAGCTTCATTTTCAGCACTGATTACAAGGGTTTGCCAAATTCTAATGTGAAGTATTATTTTAGGTTATCTTCCCGCATTCAATGAATGTCTTCGGCTGGGTCTTCGATAAGATCGGATCGGATGCCAAAGATTGTCAATGAAAAACGTTGCATAGGGCGATGGTATACCCTCTTGTGAAAGGGACAATGATCTTCTTTCATTGTTTTTGTTCAAGGAAATTTAAAGTGTAGCATATCGCTGAATTGATGTGTATTTTTGTTTATGCGTTGACATTAAATATATTAGTTTCCTTAATTTGACACTTTAAAGGACAATGTCTACTTCCAGGAACACCGTATAATGCTTAAACAAGTTATTTGTAATTTTTGAGGCTTTCAAAATGAGACTTTACAGAGACGTGGCGTTGTAATTTTAATATGAAGGCAAGTGACATTGATTTACATTTCATGGTAATGACCATTAATTTTGTCGTTTAGGGCCTCGGTCACAAAAGGTTGCTGACTCCGGACGTACATGCACACGATAATTTGATAGCAGGATGATTACCGAACGATTCTTGAGACGATCTCGTCTTGCTCATTACTTAAGACATGGGTAACTTTTGTCATGAGGTTTACAAGAGTACTCATCAAGTGATTTAAAATAAACACGGCGCTCGTTACAGCGAATGAAGCTGTTGGCCGACAGTCTTCTTGTGTGATTTGCTGAAACAACCCCTTTCCATTTGTGATGGAGCTACAGTGAAATTTTCCAGCAAGAAATTTGAGTGACATCAGTGTCGTTCCGTTGCATGCCCTTCGTAATGGGATTTCATAAGCATGTGAAAAAATCAGGAGGAAGTATATACACATTTAGCGTCAGCAAATAAGATTTTGAAACATTTACAGATTTACTGTACATAGTTTGTTTGGAGTATAGATGCGTATCATTTAAATTACGTATGTTAACTTCAACCAAATTAACTGAGTATTTTAGCTGTTATTAAAAGTTAAATAGGATCTGTTACATCTGCAGGCATCTAGATCAGGGATTCTCACCCTTTTTCGCTGTTGTACTACTAATTATAATTTAACACATTAAATGTACCACTAACCAAATGCGTTCAGGGAAAACTTATTTATGTATGCAGATTTTTGGACATGTTCATTTAAGTCAGTGTGTCCCTTGAAGACACTTCTCTAATTATTGTAATTTAACTATGTATATATTGTCAGTGTTTGCCTGTCATTGGCTTCTCGCTGTTGGGAAATACTTTAATAAATGAATTGAAATGAATTATATTTTAATTTTCCTATTTAGTTCGTGTACCACCAGTAGTAAGGGTACCATAGGTTGAGAAAGGCTGATCTAGATGATTTGGATATCCTCGAATGCCTTTCGAAGCATAAACCAACTTACATTCTGTCATAGTGATCACCATTCCCGCTTTCTGTTAGAATATCTCAAGACCTCTCTTCCTACAATTTCTTTGTTTTTTGTTGTTTTTTGCCATTGATTCTATCGTTGCTTGCTCTAAACATCTTTGTGTGAATGTTTGCTACTTTATAATAACGACTAACGTGTTCATGAGATAATTAGAAAAATATGAGACTTTGAACTCTTAGAGATGGTCAAAACGATATCGTAATGCAAACTGATTATACACTGAAGGAACTTAACGGAACTTCTGTTTAAAATTTAATTCTAACGTAATTTTATATAAATACTTGTTGATGGTATGCAAAGGAATTATAACATATAATATCAAATTAAATTAATGACTTACATGTTTGTAATTTCTTGATAATACACATCAGTCATCAGTTCAGTATTCAATGAATAATTTTATATTTAGTTATTTGCATTAAAAATTCCTGCTCTTATTTTTATCTCATCTGTGTGCGTTTTCCACTTGCCAAGTTAAAATAATCTTCAGTAAAATATTAAATGGGGCTTTATATTGTAATTGCAAGGTATTAACCAAATTTCTGTGAAGACAATAAATATATAAATACAAATTTAGGACATGGCTTCTACTTCTTTGTCTCTTTTTGTCTAATAGATGCTGCATCATCCTAAACACAGTGTTTTAAAACACTTTCTGTATAACATAACATTACCCTACTCAAAAATTATTTAAATTAATAATGTGAATTTTTAATTTGATAAACATGTGTGCTGGATTACGATGATTCATCGCCCTGATGACGTTGTTAACGTTGGTAAACATCTACCATACTACACGGCGCAACAACCCAGAAGGCAGAAATCTTCATACTCACCGCTGTGCAAACCTCAAATCATTTGTCATTGGTAATATAGGCTCAATCGCCCTGGTCGAAGCAAGTACTGTCGTACAGAAAGACGTTTTTAAGAGAAACGTCGTCGTTAGGTTTATTCATGCTCTCTGTTCTGTGACGTATTAACGAGAGGAAGGAAGGCAGGTCGGAACAGAAAGAAGACCGGATGTAACGGGAGGCGTGCCACGGTCCGTTTCGTTTCGACTTCCTGATGTTTTTTCAAGATGATGGTGTATGATTATGACAGTCATCTGACGTTCGAAAAAAAGATACTGTCGTCTGCAGCCGTACACTTACCTTGTCTAATTCACATGTCTGACACGTAGACATCTACTGACTTCGAAATAAGTAGGAATGAAGATGCAAAATTGTTAGAATCTCCATTAAAACTATTAAAATGTAATTACTTGAAATGTATAATTCGAAAGAAACATAAAACAATGGTGTTACGCCCTTGACATCGCCATTGTTTCATTTTAGTTAATACTGTTCCTCAGTCTCTTAACAAATGTAACTAATAGCCACATTTAACCTAAGATAAATGACGGAGCCACATTTTAACCTAAGATAAATGACGGAGTTAATCTTGTTGCCAGTGTTGGGCCAGAAATTTTATGAAATACAAGAAAGGTACATTAGAACTATTCGATTTTTGATGAAACGGACGAATATACTCATATGCTTTGATACAGCCGTCGTTGGCGATTATGAAGAGGAACATTAGAAGCTTTCCATATAAAATTTCTTTGCGTTTTATTTCAGAATGCAGCTTCTCTTGTAATTACCCTCAATACTGTATAGGCTTATGGTTTTGTATTAAGCAGTTTGTGTTTAAGATCGAAGGAAGTCAATAATGGAGTTCAGTTATAAATTAAAATATACTCTTTTGTTATATGTACCTATATTAAATCTGGTACGGAGGATGATCGAACGAGTTTAAAATGGACAGAAGTTCTGCTGAATAGGGATTTGCCAGGAATTATCGGATGATGGAAATCATTCACAAATTTGAAGTACTAGGTAAAACTAATTAAATGGATAGGTTTTCATAAATATTTTTATGTTAGTTTCAAGTGCTTTGAACTGTGACATAATACTTTTATAGCTAATAATGTTTTAATAAAATATTGCACAGACTGCATCGTAATGCAATAATTAAGATTAATCAATACAGTAATTTTATTGATCAATATAAATTTGATAACGAGTCTTTTATTTTTCAGAAAGATGCAAAGCTTACGTTTCTTCAGAAAGTATTGTTGGAGTTTTAGAATACGGAGTCGTTAATATTTGATCCTCCATTGAAAGTTGAGCACGAATGAAAACGAGGCTGAGGGACACAGGCTTACTCTCATGATGGCATATCTTGCTCTCAGTTTCCTTATTTTTCTCGAAAGGCTAACCAGGATATGTAGTTACTGGTAACAGGAAGTTTACATATTCTTTGTATGTGCGTAGCGCTTGAAAACAAAAGATTGTAGACGGGTCAATCACTTTTTTCAATCATCATTCTGATCGCTTGATTACAATTGCTTAATTAAAACAAACTACAGTGCCTAGTGTCGTTTCTTTGCTTCAATGGGGGAGTGTGTTCCTCTTGTTAATTCTTCCAAGCGTGACCATGGATATTAATTAGCCTGAGCAGTACGGTGCTTGATAATCGATGGCAGAGTGAATAGGGGAAAATTAATGCAACGATTAACTTTTTCAAACCTGTCTCAGCATAACACCACTCGCTCCCAGCATTCCTAATGGAAGCTGCTGTATTATTTAGCATTATTTATTTAGTGGGACTGAAAATTATCATATAAATTATTTTCATACCCAAGACAAATAGTCGCTAATACAGGAAGTTAAAAATGTATATTGGAAGTGAATAATGATGTAGAATCAGGACAGAGAGAGCTTTCTTACTTTAAAAAGTCTGTGTTTAGTTTTATTCTTATTTATATAATAACAATAAGTAAGCGTAGTCGTCGCATTTAGTGGTTTATATTTAAGGACAAGATATACATTTCTACTTAATAGTAGAGCCGGGGATTTTGAGGTAATATAAAATTGAATGTTTCCATCATCATCCAGTAGTAAGATATAAGTAATTAATTAACAATTCCAAATTCTATAATGAAATTATTCCAGTTGTTTGTATCTATTCTACAAATGTAGTTTTCGGGTGTCACGTTTTAAAATATTTGTACGGTTTACACAATTCAGTTTACTCTTTAAAGTATTAGTTCACAAACTTACATATCTTACATCACTCTTTTATGGAACTTAACAAGTTATTTTGTTTGAAAGTAAATACATTTCTGATGCACATTCCATTGAGCTGCTGTCCATAATACTTCAATGCAACGTGTGTTCTATACTGTAAGTATCTAGAATTTTTGGAGTGATTGAGAATAAGACGTGATTATTTACAGATATAATTTGATTTTTGTGTTTTGAGATGATAAACTTATACATTTGAACTCACAACCCTAACGAAAACAATTGTATATAGACTATACAAATTATCGATGGAATTTCTCATGTGGAGAAATATACTCGATTGAATTTAGAAGCTCAACCCTTTACAGGTCACGAAACATTTTGTACGTGACCAGACGTCACGAACAGTAAGCCGATGTTTACTGTTTAATCTGTAACTTCACATATATTGTAGCTTCACACCGTGGAATATTTTGATCCGTCAGTTTACATATATAATTTGTTTACAGCCCCTTAGTTCACAACAAGGCTTTTTCAATAAAATCACATATCACGTACCAAAACATAATGATTAATTAATGGAACACTTAAATTTACAGGGAATACAATGAGTAATATTAAACAGTACACGTTATTACGTATACATTACAAAAATTTAGGTATCACATAGGCTACGCATACCATTATGAAATTATAGTATTTATGAAATATTACCAACATTATTATTACAATTGAATTGAATTGAATTGAAAAAATTGAATTGAAACACTTTATGTAGATTCTTAATTTAAAAAAGTGGTATAGAGTAATTTATAGGTTTGTTAACTATATTATTGTACATACTCATTAGCACGTTGACTGTCCTTATTACACATAACGAATATTCTGCACAATTTCCCTAAGTAAACTGAAATGAGATAAAAGTGGCGTGAGGACAAATTTTACCCGCAGACGGGTGAAACATGTGTCCGAAAGATATTGAGTGGCCACAACTGCAGCTGATAAATGTTATTGTTTATAGCAGCTTTCTTAACTCTAACCAAAATAGAATGTCTCATATAAACGTAAATTTGTTTCAGAATGTTCATTGATTAAAATCCGAGAAATATCAGTTCAGTGATTACACTCAGTTACTTAAGTTCAGAAGTTGTAGGTTTTCTTTCCAGTGTTCGTGAACAAGAATTTTGAAACGTCCTTACTATAGTCATGGGTATTATTTAATAACGCGAGGTGTTGTAACTTGTTATGTAGAAACCTACATTTGAATGAATCGGGTGCAAACTGATGTCATATGGTTTTCCCGACCACTTGCCATCTCTTTAAATGTGATAAGTGAAATTCATGAAGTTGACTGTCTTCTGGTATGAAGTCTGGTAGATATTAACCGAATAGGAGCTTATTGCTTGTATCGTCATTCAGGTGCTGGAGGCATTGAACTCCAGTGAGACGTCTGTTAGTATCTACCAGACTTTGCTACATCTCAGAAGTCAGCCATCTTCACAGTTACAACCAACAGAACTTCAAAATTTAACCAATTGATGTTCAGGTTAAAACAATGGGCTGAATTGAAATGTAGTGCGGTGCATAAATATTTCATAATCTACTTTATAGTAATTATTATCAAAACCAAATGTGATGTCACTGCATTTCGAACTTTCAGAAGAATTCCAGAAAATCTACAAAGTAAATGCAGACCAGTGCAACACTGTTCCTTATTAATAATAATTATGTCTGGACTACTAATGGGGCAGAAATCTGGAATACTTCATACGAGAAATTGATGTATGAGACTCAAGTTTTGTACTTTATAAAAACACACACGCACATACATTTAGAATTTGTTTATTTACAAAATGCCGTCATAACGTACAAAAGAAGTCAGAAATCGTCCGGTCTTATATATGAGCAAATTGATGGGCTACAAAATACGAACTTCGTTAAATAGGCTTGCTGCCTATTTCCAGCAGAATACCTGATTATTTATTTTATGAGACCAAACTTATATGATCATGAGAATGTTAGACAGTTCCTTCATATACGGTGCCTTGAAAGTCATGTAGAAGTGTAAATATTGTTTGAGCCCTACCATTCAGTTGCCATACATATCCATGGTCAGAATAATGTGGGTGTAAATAAAGTCAGTTGTTCTTTTTCCACTATTTTGAAGGACTGGTGTTTGACGATTTTGGGATTTTTTTGGCCGCCTCTAGGTTAAGTACCTTCTAAGCTGTTGGCCTGGTTTTCTCTGGAGAAATGTATATAAAACTCTATTTGACAAGAGGAAAAATATATTTGCCTTGAGCAAACTTAGCATATTTTCCATTTTATGCAACCTTCTATTCAAGTTGAAATTATCCCAGTGCGACCTTTGCAAACACGTACTGACAACTAGCTCTTAAGAAAGGTGTATCTTCAACAAACATTAGTCTTGCTCTACCAGAAAAGTGTATGAACTTTTATTCTGAGTGAATCTGCATTCACCTGCAGTCTGGTATTGGTAGTGTAAACAGAAAATGGTTCTTATGTTATTTTTTATGGCTGAGGCTGTTAATAGATATTGTTGATTATTAAAAAGAACTCCATATTGCACAGTCCATAATACAAATGTCAGTTCTTAATTGTTTGGTGTCCACTTATAGCGCTGGCAAGTCCAGAATCACAATAATCAGGGCTATTTTAGACGTCTATTCAAATTGCTCTTATTGAACAGTTCACCCATCTTTGAATGCACAGCTTTAAATAATCTGTATTATTATACGAAGTTATTTGATCTCGCACATAGTTGGACTTGGGCGAGGCAGCGTTGTGTCGTAGAGAAATAAATAAAAACATTTCACAATTTTTATCACACTTTTCTCATTTCATAGGGCGAGGTCGCAAAGCTGTGTAATGAAATTTGACAGTTTTGAGAGTTAGACATTAGTACTGGAGATATGGTATGAATGTAATTTATTATTTGTATAATGTTCAGTTCCTAACGCTTACAGAATTGCTAGAATTAGACATTCTACAGAGAAAAGCAAGTACGTAGGCATGTATCTATAATAAATTATCTGAAAAACTCATTACTAAATGTAAGCCAAATAATTTTTAAAATATTTAAAATGTGAAACGAATCTTGAAACAATATCAATATATGAAATATGAAGAAATCTATGTAATTAGGAATATAAACAATTCAGGAAATTCTTATTATTGTTTAGTTCAAAATTAGTCGTTTCTTGTTTTCTGTAATTATCATAGTAGCTGTATTAAAATGATAATTGTACTACTTGTTTAGTGTAGTCGTGAAATGTGGCTTCTATCTTTGAGGGAAGAACATGAATTGCACTTGAAATATATTTGGTTAGGGAGAATGTATTAAGATATTTATAGGGTCACTTACTATTCTTAGGGCTGTGAAATTAACAAGGTTTAATGTAAGATTTGAGGTTTTAATTTGATAGGCTGGACGTGCATTTCGGATTGAGAGAAATAAATGCATATAGCATTTTAGTGGCTAAATCTCTTATGCAGTGAGCACTTGAAATAAGGCGAAGTATAAAATAAAATAGTTCATTCGAGTTAAATTGTGAGGATTGAAGATGGGTGAAACTGTTGTAGGATTCTGTCAATTTCTGTCTTTTGTATTTTCAGTTTTGAAATTTCGGATTTTACTTTCGTAGAGTTAGTTACGTGATAAGTAAGGTTATGTTAGGTTAGGTTAGTTTAATAAAAACAATAGGTTATTATAAAAATGCTGTAAATATTCATATAACCAGTGAAAATGGCATTAAATACATTATTTGTACCATTTCATAAATTAAATGTAAACATTTTATTTATTTAAGTTCGTATATGTTTTTCCGATGCCGGCAGCTTGACTGGTGGTCATGTAATTACCAAAATAGGCTGTTTCATTCATAATTGAAATGCGTGATACAGCATTTTGGTAACGTTTTTTAACTGTAAATGTTGTGGGAAAGAGAACTAAGATATTGTATTGTATTATGGCGTAACATTGACGTCAAATAGGGTTATTATGTGATACAAAGCACAGACAGGTCCCAGTAGCCGATTAATTTGCTTTAATATTAGCTATCAGCTGGCTTCAAATTGTGGTAAACATCATGGGCATTCTTCTCCTGACACCCCTCAACTTCTCAGGTAGCCGCTTAGTCTGGAGGTTGAAATTCAACTTCGATATTTGAAGAAGAAGAAAAACATGCGATAATGCATATCCATCCACATTCTATTTAAAATATGATGTCTGATTTGGGTCATGTGTTTATTTTGATAAAACAATAGATCAGACACTTCTTTTAAAAGTCGTTAAACCCTGTTATGAACTTCTTCTGTCTGCTGTACTGCGGCGTTGATGTAATTTTTCTTACGGCTTCTCATACTCATGCAAGAATAAAACCCTTGTACAAGTACTAATAACCCAAAATAATTTTGTGCGATACTTTGCAAAACAGGAAATAAAGCAGTGAGGAATATACTGTCTCAGTATAGGTATTTACCTCTGTTTGCATCCCCTCGAATTGTTTTAAAGAAGTGGGTGATATTCATAATATTCGTTAGTCAGATAATACTACGATACTGACGCCGAATTTTAATTTATGCCTTCAGCGATTCATACGTGGCGGTTTTACTAACTCAATTTCTGAGGTTGGAATAATAACAACAAATTAACTAAGTGGATGGATTAGGGAACCCGAAGGTTCATTACCGAATTAACCAAAACCCTCCACCGGTCCCTGTCCTGGACCAATAGCAGCAGCAACAACAACAACAACCACTATACGTATGCAGAAACGGATGAGTAATTTATTATGAATCTTGCTACCCATATATGATTTTCTTAAACAGTATATTTATTTAAGGCAATATTTATGACAAGTGTTAATATTAATCAGACATACATTCTCTGAAATGAAAAAAAATAACAGTGTGGCCTACGCGTAACTTAACAACGACACGCGTTTACCAACCGCAAAATTACAAGCTATTTAGAGAAATAACATAATATAGAAAAATAAAGATGGGTTCTGTACAGCTGAACCTTGAATATTAGGCCTACGTGTGGTCGTTAATTACTAAGGCCGGGCGCAAACGGAGCCACTAGTGGCTAAACACGACCACTAGCGGGATAAACAGTGGTCGGAGGCAGCCACAAGTGTGCGACCCCCACTACTCCATGTGTGATTTGTAGGGATTTGGCTTGGCAGAAGACAATAAAACAAGTCACGAATCATTATCTTTCGTTAAGTTCAGAGTTTACAAACTTGTCTGCGCTTTGCACCTCGACCATAGCCTATGTCGTTATTTGTATTGAACCTTAAAGTTTTGCTCCAGCCTTCAGTATTTCGAAGTTTTTCCTGTCCTTTCAAATTTAACCAAACACAAATTTGGTCATAACAATTCCCGCGTTAAGTTAAGAAGCAAGAATTACTTCTGGAAGCATTGGTCCAAATATTATTTTATAAATTCTTCGCCATGCTTTTTGAGTTTCCTTGTCTTGTTTCTTTTTTTCTTATTCGTATTCTTTTCTCTGCCACCACAGAGTTTAGGGATTCAAATAACAGTTATTTCTGTTCGTAACGGATAAGTTTGCTCCATTCGAAGCGAGCCGTATCTAATCCTGCAGCCGGATATTCTGATTTAGTTGTCTGCATTTTCGTATCCTGACTCGTGTTAGTACATTCATTCAATTCAAAACTACTTTCGGTCTTCATGATTCTACAGTAACATTTACCCGAATCTTATAACTATCTTCACCTTATGCCCAAAAAAATAATTGTGACGTAATACTTCACCACACGATGGTTCTGAAGCCCCTTTGAAGTCAACCAATGGTATTCTTCTACTACCAAGATATCAGGGATTCAGAACAGTATTTCGAAAAACCATCTGAACATTTTTTATGCCGAAATGTGTCTGAAATGATCGAAATACGTTGATCACAGCAGAAAAAGATTTGGAATTTTTGCCTTCGTTCTAAGGATCTTATTCCGCCTTCAACAAGGAGTCTGCTCTCCCCCATCGCCTGCTGTTGTTTCTGTCGTAAGTGGAAACTTTTGATCGTGGAAAACGGTGTTTTAGAAAGCGAATCTATGACGGCGATGTGTACCGCTAAGGCGCTGCACGGAGTGTTGGCGAAAGACTTGACACCAACAAACCGAGCCCGTTGTCGTACCCTAATATGGATGGATGATGGACAAAGGCCAGCAGCAGTTTCCTTCCTACACAAAGCTGGCGATTGCTCCTTCTTTCTCTCTTCTCCGCGCATAATATATTACCCACCAAGAGTTTTCTATATAAGTCCTGGGAGGTTAAATGGCATACGTTCTACAGTTAATTAAAACAAGTTGAATGTTTTAAGTTTACGATTTCCAAACTTTAATATTTTTAAAGTTTTATTGTATAATATTGTTTTGTTTATTTCAGCTAAGTGCCGTTGTCCAAAACTTAATTTATTTGTTTATAGTAGCACTAATTTTAAAAGAAAATAATCCATCTTTAATCTGTACTACTTGTTGGCGTTCTAACTAAAATTAATCATAACGCATCCCATTTATGGTACCCGTCCCCGTGTTTGTTTCATAATTACTGTGCAGAACAGCAACGATTGCTCACCTGAAACTTAATTTCAGTTCCTAAGTTTTTATTGCGTTTCTCTTCTGCAGGGAAATGTTCGCTGTATTATTTGCTTGTATTACCAGCGTATGTTTACTTAGGGATTATATACAAATTTATGGCGTTTATAGATTTTGTTTGAGGCTGTGGCATGAAATATAATTCCACATAACTATTACGTTAATAACAGGTGTCATGAGTCAGACTCGTATTTGGGAGGCACCGTTTCAAATATCGACTACACATCTCCAAGCGAACGTCGGAATGCAGGCCAGTGAACGCCTGCTCACTTATCCCTTTCCATTCATTACTGACAAAATCTACATTGGTACAATATCTTGATGTTCCAGACTGTGACCAGTTAGTATTAGTAAACACGTACCGATTTTTCACTGACTTATACTTAGGACAGTCTCATCTCATAATTTCGCGTGACTTCATGTTTGCGTTGTTGGTCCGATCTCATGCCATTCATATCGGTTCTCATTATTCGAATTTAGTTCAGTAATTATTTTTAGGTAAAGGGAGATCTAGGCGTGTCGATACCACGAACACACCTTTTTGATACAGTAAGTTGGACGTTATTTGGCACTTTTGGAAAATTTGTGTGAGTTGTTATTTTGCTGGGTAGGAGACATGACATGAGGAGACGTGCTAAGGTACGTCAAAGCACTACCATGGTATGAGAGAAGTAATCCACCTTTCTTGTATGCAGCCATCACGAAGGCATTACATCATCGCTTGGCTTAAACAAGCAGAACGCATGCGGAAATTGATTGTAGTCCATGTGGAGCATTAAAGAGCTGTTAACATTCACTCAAAAACCTCAACACAGCGCTTTCTTTTCCATTTTCATCAGAATTGAATATAAAGTTATATAAGCTTTTATGCATTTGTACTTTCTTTCGGAACGGGTCAAACAAGTTATTGCTGCTGGAAGTGGAATTAACGAATTTACAGGGTCCTAGTAGGAAACTTTAGACTCGTTAGAAAATTAATAAACTGAACTTCAAAACTGACTAAAAACATAACACGTGGCAAAACTAGTTCAGTGGTTAAAATTTATGGTAGAGACTTAGGCGTTGCTATGAAGTCTTTATGACTGGACTTTTTGGAAATAAAAATTGTAAGGTGGAATGAGAAAACTCTTCATATTGTTTATCATTGTGACATTTCGCTTAGTAATTCGATTTTTTCTGATAAAGATTAAGAAACCTAGAATTATAGCTTACGGTGTATACGCCTTAGGATGCAAACTCTTAAGTCTATATGTTAACACATTTTCAGTATTTTTTGACAAGTGTTTGTTATGACCTAGAAGATTCAGCGTTCCTGAATGAACATAAACTCTCATCTCATCTTGCACATACAGAAATATAAAAGTTTTTCAAGAATTATAGTTATTACAGAATGGATGACGTAAGGAGTAGAAATAAAATAAACTAATAGAAAGAGTATCCTGTTTTTCTATTTATCGATGCGACTTCCGTAAATTCAAAGAAAAAGAAGAGAAAAGAGATGTCAGGAGCATAAAGAATTAAACTCAAAGTTTAATACAAATAAAAGCTCCATGATGATAACAATTAGATGTATTCTAATGTTAAAATATTACTTGTATATCCCAACGAAGGCGAATGGTTATGTGGTAAGAAATGGAACCGCTCACTCACTACAACTTGTTGTATTGCCACCTCATTCCTCCACTTATTATTAACCAACGAAATTAGCACCCTCATAGACTGGCTACCCATTAGCCTTTGTCGGGATGCAATATACCTGTTAATTATTACACAACTGGACAATTTCATGACTCGTCTTAATTATGTTGTCTCGTGCACAGACACGGAGACTTGCGTACTGTATAGTTCGTATTGTCACTTTTAACTTTCAGGAATTTCAGATTAGTAATTCCAGTTTCAATTACCCTGTTTGCTCATTCATCATTAAATGTAAACAGAATATACAATTTCATAGTTTTCTATGTAATATTTATGTTTTGTTTTACCTAAAAAATATTTAACAGTTGGTAATAAATGCCGAAGATTTTCCGTTTATTATTATATTTTTGTAATTTGCTGTTAGTTGCGAACAGTCTACTTTAAGTAGGATTTAAGGTTTTCACGG
>NW_019059680.1:999120-1012652 GCF_000696155.1 Zootermopsis nevadensis
AGGCATGGGCCATCTGAACGCGGATTATTTACTACTCGTAGACCTCTCAACCCATTCTGGTACCAAGAAGGATGGACGATGTTCTCGTTTCATAATGTAAATAAGAAAACTCCCTTGCCTGTAATAGGACAGAATTATAAAGGGTCGTTTTCGATGTGCTTACAGCTCAACACGATAACTGACCTTCTGTAATATTTCTAGCTTTTACGTCCTTTTAGACGCTTAGTAGAAATGTTTGGACTTTGATCGACCCATCGCAAGTCCTCTGTCTACTACACAGGACAGCAGATCACATGAAGCGCGAACATACATTTATGCCTCAAGTGGGATTTGAAGCCACACTCCAGTGTTAGAGTAGTCAGGACCGCCTTAGACAGCATGGTTACTGTGAGTGCCCAGAGGTGTTCTCAGAAACCTACAATTCGTACAGTCCAATTAATACTTTCACCTTCAGCAATCAGATCATATCTGACTTATCTGGGTTAAGCACAATATCTCTCAAGGTAGCGTATAGTACGAGGCTTGTATGTGGTCGATACTGCAAGCAGTTATTCATTCCCATCCATACAAAACATTAAGTCTAAATCGAAATACCACTTATGCTTCAGATACTAGCAGAACCAGCCTTTCAACTGATGGGCTTATGTGCACAGATAAAAAAGAATGTTTTCGTTTCTTGTAGGACAAGTTGCTCATCAACTTTCACTCTCTGTAGTCTTGCACAATTTAAAGCGATGCCTGGTACATGTGCAAACACCCATACACTAATCATCTCTAATTTGCAAAAAACGATGTCTTACTATGTTGATACATGGTGAGTACATCGTCACATGTGTTAACAGAAATTATTTTCAGATACCTATGTACACCGAACAAAATATTACACAATTTTAATTGAATCATCCATGACACTAATAATTACAATAAAACCTGTAACATATTTAAACTCTTTCGTCTGCAATTTTAATACGAAAATCTTCAGTTACGGCAACTGGTCTTTAGGCCGAGGTTTGAACCTGGTACCTCCCGAGTATGAAACGCCGGTGTAGTAGACAAATCAGCGATATTAGGCTTTTAAAAGTTATATAATACAATTATACAATCCAAAATTGTTGTTTGAGTCAAATAAGAGGTCAGTATAAATAATGTGTTAAATATATTGTGTAGGACTTGATTAACTTGCACCATCCTGAATATCCTAAAAAGCTACTTGACGTAAACAGTGCGTTTAAAAGTCGATTTCTCTAACTCGGAGAACAAATTTGAAAGTCTGTCATTCATCACACAATATTTTTGATTTTGGAAATGTGAGAAGATTCATTTTCTGTTTATCTTCACGTTTTACTATGAAACGGATTTCTGGGTTTAAATTAGTTTGAATTAATTTATTGTCTAGATTCTGTAAATTATTTATTTTTAAAAATCCTGAAACGTGACCATTAATGTATTTAAATACAAATTGTTTTCGTACGAACTTCCAAACTCCAGAGGAGTTTATTTACTAACATTGTCGACATTGCACTGTGTGCAACGAACTCAAAAATAGATGCAACTTAGTAACGTATTTTCAATTCCGAAAGGATAAACCGGTAATTGAACTACTATAACGGATGTTTATAAGCCTAGTCCTATGAAAATCTCAGGTTTATGTGATATTTCTTTTTACTTGCATACAATTTTGAAATTTAAGTATCTGGAAGTTACTTAGTTGAAGTCTGAAGGTTTCTGAATTGTTCTTTTAGACTTTTTCCGTCGTATTATGATATAAAATAATAAACCAACATTTTGGAAGCTGGATTAAGCTTCCGTCTTCAGGTCTGGATGAGGTCTAAGGTTAACTCAATCAGCGGGCCCAACATATAGGCTTTCTGTCCTCATTTCCCTCCTTTTTATCTGAAGACGAAAGTAAAATTCTGCCTCAGAAACGTTTTGTTACTTTACAAATTTAGACGATTATAAACGTACAAAAAGAGCAACTTTGCACAGTATGAAAGTTTCCTAACTCATACAATTCATTTATACATACTGAATGAAGACAAAATACCGAAAAATTTATCCTCTTTTTTTCATGCGAGCTGGCGAAGTACGTAAGTGTTTCCACGGATTGCAACTTGTTATTGAGCATCGTAAGTTACGCGTAATTTCTCCACACGCGCACTCACGCATACGCATATATTTGCAGATGAAGCCGATACTTCCTTCCAAGAATTCGGCAAATACCTACGAACTGCACAGCGTCACAACCCACAAGATCACAATTCACATCTGCGTTATAATATAACGCGGTCTTGAGGTGAAGAGTGTGTTGCCAAGTGAGGAAAACAACTTTGAGAAAGAATATTTTGCAGTGAAACTGATACCAACACACAGCCGCTGAGTGAAGGATGTCCTACTTTGAAAAGGAATTCTTGTTCGTTTTGTTCGGGTCTCATCAGTAGTCTCACAACCACATATCAACAGGACAAAAGGCCTTCGTGTTAAATTAACGCCTGCTATAAACAGAAAACTCTCGATTTTAGACCAAATAGTGTTAATTAAAGGTGTGGTTGTCATGCGTTGGTGTCGTAATATTACCACGTGTCTGGTTTTATTTATCATTGTAATAGCAGTCGTTGATACAATTTGTGTTTGGCTTCGGGAAATCCTAATCTATTACGGTTTAAGTAGAAAATCAGGAACTCGGTCTACCGTGAATTGTATGTCGAGATTTCAAGGAAAAAAAGGAGTAAGTACCCCGCACTAAATGTCATAAAAGGGAACTTTCCAACATCAGTTACAGCAGGCTTGGAATATGAAGAAATAAAATAGATCTACATTATACTAAATTAGTAATGTACTAGTATACTTAAATATTACGAATCATCTTACATTAGAATATTTATGGCCCAATTTATGGGTGGTAATAGCCCATTGAATTCAGGAATTTGTTCAAATGGCTAGGCTTGTGAGATTAAAGTTTGTTTTCAATACATTCACTGTAGTGTTGGCAACGTTAATTTGTTCATTGTATAGTTTTAAGTTTTGCTTTTATCTGTGAGGCTTGTGGACACAACTGAAGTTTGAATGAGTGTTGGTAAGAGTTGCAGATTGAAAGCATTTATTATAATCAGTGTTAGTGTCATGCTAGCGATATTAGAAGGAATCGAATGATACCATGTTACTTCACTAAGAAGTGGATCTGTGAGTCGCACGTGCTAGGATCTCAGCTATATTCAGTTAACTTATTTAATATTAGTGTACTGCATCAACAACCAGAAGGCCAATTACGGATAAATCACAAGGGAAGAACACTAGAATACAGTTATAAAAACAGAAAGGTAACAACAAAAAGGTTATTAAAAATAAGGTTTACAGCTGTTTGTGTAAGTGAAAGTTAATAGGAGCTAATTCTGCAGAGTACACATTCGAAGTCGACTTGTTAAAAACCGTAAGATTTTTCGCATTGTGGTACATTTCCTTTATACTGTACAATTTACTCATACGTTAAATAAGGACGGTTTTAATCAGGCAAGTATTCGTCCAATGTTACTGGACGTTACGTATCTTTACAGCGATGTCGAGAATAAAGAAGACTGGGAATTTGTCATTTGAATTAAAATTAAATTCATATTATGAGGTCTTTCATGTAATAAATGGTGTAACCTATATTGTTTTGGTTTGTGAGATTAAAATTTCAACCGGATACATATATGTCGGTACACACCTTTTGTTTTAATTGTTATCGTATCAACTTCGACTTCACAAAAAGGACGTTAGAAACTCATTTTGTTAATTAAAATTAAAAAACCTGAAATGCCACATTTGATCTTGTGCATCAGTGCATATTAAACTGTATTTCAAGGTCAACTACTAGGCACATAGATTGTAGCATGGACTTGAGCCTGTTAGAAGGTGTGGTGGACTACGTAACGGAACTTTGCTATTGCTCAGGGCTGTCCCAACATGCAGCATATACAACACTAATATTCAGGTTTGACAACCAAACAATAAAGTTCACCGCATTTCATGATTTTACTTTCTTTATCCCTATAAAAATATAGAAGATATTTATTATGTCGTGATTGTTATTTTGTTGTTCATAAACTTCCGATTTCTAACATGTGGACTTGGAAGCAGCTCAAATTTCCATACATAAGCGCCAAATGAAGAGGACGTATTTCACAATCAATTTGCATTTTATGTAAGCAAAATGATAAACAGTGATACTGTATTCCTAAGAAATAAAAACTAGTAAGAGTGAATTTTGTGTAACGCACTTCGTAGAAAAGAGTCGAATATATTAAATATGAAGTTTTCACGGCGGTAAAGATATTGATGTTGGTCTTCTGGGTCTAACGCTGAGAGACATGTAGGTAGATATGTTTCGGTAGAACATTGTGCCCCATGTTTAGGTTCTACCTACAATTTCACAATGCGTCATGATCCAGAAGATCAATATCGATTATGTAAGAATACGTCAGTACGTTAGATGTGTCATGTCTGTTAGTATTACTCTATATGCTATTTACGTAGGCCTGGCGCTTTTGCATTGAACATTAGCGGATGATTGCAAAAGGAATTTGTGTACAAAAATCGGATTTTTTTACTATCGCCATATAAAATCACAACATTTTAACAAGAGAGAGAACGCTGAATGAACAGGCCTATTGTTTCTATAGACCTAAGTTAATTTTAAATTTTAATTTCATAAAATGACATTCATTTTGTACGCAGACAGAGTCACTAAACAGAATATTCTCTTCCATATATTGTATAAGTTGACACTTTAAAGCCCAGTGGCAAATATGTTATACCAACTTCTTTAATAGTCAATGACTATGTATTTTGGCCACAGAGTGTATTTATGGATTTCGTATGATGCTCAGAGTAAACTATCGTTCTTTCGTAAATAATCATTGCTTAAGTAATCTTTGTAATAGACACCCATTGGGTTCTCCAAGGTAGGAACTTGATTTTTAAATAGAATTTGGACAATCTTCGGGTCCACAGGGCAAAAACCGCTACTTTCTTCGTCCAAAAATGTATTTCTGCTTACGGAATCGATATAAACAAATCTGTAACCCCTAAATTCATAACATATCCGTGGTACTTACAGGTACATATTAATTATCGTTTCTATTAATAGGCCGGACTGAGGAAATAATTCGTACTGTCATGCGAATTGAAATATCAAATTAAACGTCTTTATTATAAATATTATAGTTGCCATCCTGGGGGTTCATGTGATTTGGATGGTAGGGAACCGACCAGACAGTAGGTGGCGAGTGGGATGTGAAAGGTATGAATTGGGAAGGTGAATATTTAAATTGAAGTAGTTTATTTAGTCTCCTATTAATCACTTATTTTAATAGGGAAATTATATATTTAGCTTCGAGTTTTCATTCTAGCAACTGACTGCTGTCTGGTTATATGAGTGTGTATGTAATCATAAATTAAGATTATTATGAATTTTGTGTATAAACTATGGGACGCAGCTGTGTAGTATTATAATATTTCAATTATTTGCCTGGATGTGGTGAGAGAAACGTATAAAACCGCGATGATGATAATCATAACCAGTATTCGAATAGGTCGTCTCGTGGATATGTATTCAGACATGGTACTACATGATACCGTGTTTTGTTTTTGGTTAAGATTTTTCGTTGCCTTCTTATTAGTATTTAATTCTTGTCCGTATATCTCGGTCTTTAAAGATGCCACTGAAATTAATAAATGCGCATTTTTTTGTCCTTAGATTTTCGACGCTGGATCGAAATGTGTGACTTGCTTTCGGGAGTGACACGCGTCACCTCTTCCCCTCACCACGTGTCACTTAAAAATTTCAATCACCGCTTCCTTTCAACCACGTTGTTATATCCTTTTGGATAACAGTCCAACTCATTATCTAGGCTGCAGCCTACGTTATATAAGAGCTGAAAAAACGCCTAGCCATAGCATCTTATATACTTATCCTGAAGATGGAAACTACAAAGTTTGCCGAAATGTTTGATAATTTATAATATTCGAAGCGGTTCACACCTGGAAGCCGGAGTTGTACACAGCTTGTTTCGATCGGATAATTAATTTCAAGTAACTTTATAACATAATGTGATATAATGAGCGCTTGTTTTTCCATATTAAGGAAATATTTGTATTGAAAACGTTACATTTGTAAACATATCTATTACGGAAACATATGGGAAAATGAGATTTCTATTCACTGACTGTGCTTAAGTTATTCCACTTACGTACGTCCTTGATCTAACGTTCTTGAATGCTATCGCATAAGCAAACGATACAGTTACACTTTGACTTTGAAGAATAACGACTCTTAAACTGACATTTACCGTTTGTGACGTCTTCTTTATATCACGAGACTAAGCGTAAAATGTCGGCCATAAAACAAAAATGAACATATTAGAGCAAAGAATGAGGACAAAGAACTATACGACATGACTTGACGTGGTTCATACCACAGGGAGGTCGGCTGAGAGATTGACGGAGCTGTTCGTCGATAGTTAGCGAAGATATGTTAGGCCTATAGTAACAGTAATTGTACTGTTGGCTATGATGTTAGTCTAAATTAATGAATCACAACTATTTCTCTAACTGTGACAGAGGCTGATTCATTATACTAATTCCCTTTTTGACGTTCATTGTGTGAAGTACATTTCACATAACCTGCGTTTCTAAAACTGGATGTTCCATCTGCTTCAGATTATTGGATGTAATTGTACCCGCGGAAATATTACAGTCACACGAATACCGTAGTACAAGAAATTCTCAAAACATTGTTTATGCAAAATATAGAAAACAAGGAATAATGTGTAATTAGCATAATAATTAGAATTATCACAACAGAATAGGAATTTTTGGCATACTGCCATCCATTCTTTGACGTAGTACTTAATTCTATCCATTTCCACCATTGAATGAAAAACCTTGTCTCTCTAATAAGAATAGAATAAAAGTGGTAAGTAGTAAAAGATCGAGATAGAGCTAATAGAGTTCTGATTTTCTGATAAACGTGTATTCATACAATAATTTAGAGTAAGTTCAGTAATTTGATGGCCTTCATAACAAGAAGTAATTTGAAATTGGATTCAACTCTTACCACAAAGAAAGGACAACGTGTCTCCTTACCAGAATCAACTGTTTGGTTTCTGTTTATGGAAATAATCGCTGTTTGCTCTGAGAATCATTTATCAAACCAATAAATAAAATCTATGGTACGTATAGCTACCACTGTGATTTAAAGAGTTAAATTTTAACTTATTACATTAATAGTTTAGCGCTGTTGGTAGTTATTCTGCTGCCTATAGAGCAGGTCGAAATAATTAAACAACCATTTATTAGAAATATACAAATAAGTGGATGCTGAGCACACATAGCAATTTATTTGTATCCTCAGGCATTGTAAGATATGTAGTTGTTTTACAAATGCGCTCAATCTATTGAGTACAAGAAAGCCTAGCAGGTGAGATGCGAGATACATATGAAGTCACACTGAACAGGGTAGTTGGGTTAGAACTGTCTGATATAATAATAATAATAAGCAAACCAACTGACAGGAATGTGATTAAGAAGGAAGCGGAGAAGATCTTGAAATACAAGGACCTTCTCATAGAAATACAGAGAATGTGGAAAGTGAAAGCAAAAATAATTTAAATAATTATAGGAGCAACTGTAACTGTCTCCAAGGCACTCTGAAAATATTTGGCCAAAATCCCGGGCGAACACAACATCAGGGAACTTCAGAAAACTGACATTTTTGGATCTTCATACATCATTCGAAAGACGCTGTCGTAAAATATGTAGTCATCTCTAACAATAAAAACTATATAATACATGTAACACGTATTAGAAACAAAGTGTATTTCGGAAATAGCTGCTGCACTATTCACCTCATGGGCAAGGTTTGTCTCAGGTACATAGAAATATCCTGTAAAATGGTGAATAGATGGAATAATATTAATAATAATAATAATAATAATAATACTGTAATCGGTTACATTTTAAGATATGCAGGAAAGTAGGGGTAAAGCTAGAGAAGACACATTGGTATGAACACATCTCGAAGGCAGTTGAGACAAGTCAGGATATCCAAATAACTATTTTTGAAATCAACAAGTCAAAACAGATAGAACTATTCCAAATAACAAACCAGATGTTATAATTCCAAACGAAAATGGATGTGTTACTGTGGATAAAGTTATATCATTTCCAATTCACTGAAACAGAAACAATCAATACGAAAGAACTTGGACAAATATGCTTATTGTAGAAGTGCTGAAAGCACCAAAGAAGCGACGAATTTCGGAACTTATGCAGTATCTTAAAGGCTGGCGTAAATGTTGCAGCGAGTCCTTCCGTAAGCTTGCTTTAGAGAAGACTCACCTTTTAGCAAATGGCACCTGGTTAAACAATTTTAATGCGAATCTAAGTCCTTTCAGTGAGTGATCCAGCCATGTTCATTTACTGTGGGTTTACGAAAGTCATCAGATGTGTGTTTTGGGATGCAGTCTATTGCAGTGGCAGGGTCTTCAAATATCTGTTATAACACATTTCTTTATTGGCACTAAGTTTCTAAGACCTCACGTTATGGCCGAGTGGTTAGCATTCCTGTGTAGTTCCGGATTCAAACCTTGGCCCGGTGTTTGGATACCCTGGCTGAGGTTGGCTTCTCGAATCAGAAGACTGTCTTCCCAACATTATTATTATTTGAGACTATGTTAAATCTGAGACACGCTTGACAGTTGAAGGTATAGAGAAGTCCACAAACTTTTCAAATTCTTTATTCACAATCCGGCTTGCTTCAGCGACTTTGTTGTTGATTTACTGAACGTAGAAATCCGGTGGGTAGAGTGGTTCTATCCTGCAGGCTAAAGCGGCCGAGAGGTGAAGTTGACCACGTATCCCCATCAAACGCAGAGGTTACAAACGCGTGGAGCTATGCTTGCAGTCCCCATAAAGTTGCATATTGTAGTGCTTGTTAATGAAGCAGCGAGGACGATTTTATCCTTTGCCTTAGAAATCTCTACAACCATCATGGGAAGGTTTGGCCTCATTCTTTTCAGAAACAGTCTGTAATTCTATCTGAGATTAGCCAGTGGAAGCTACAGTTGAATAAATGTCCTGAACAATTCCGTGTGGCCAGTATCAACCAGTACCAGCCGACGTCTATTCGATCAGGTTCTTTGTGAGGGCTTGGATTGCTTACTTCAAATCCGGTTATTCTAACATAACTTGCCACTCTCTCTTTTCATTCTGTAAAGAACAAAAAAAGAAGGTAACCTAACCTCTCGTATCACGAATACAGTTGGTATTTCATGGCTGGATACAGTCTTACTGAGGCCATTTTTAAGATGTATGTGTCCAAATGGACACCGAATGCTAGGGGACATGACTGCAATAAACCTAAGTTGGGCACGCAACACGTACATGCGGAATAATAAACCAGATCAATATTGAAACGAATTCTTATAAAATATAAAATACTAATAACTCTAAATATTTATGTTTTCTATATTAGGGGAGGGGAATGGAACACTCCTTACTCTCCGATGGTATCTTAGGTCTGTAACTTAAAAAGAAATTGACCTGATTCTACGGATATCATAGACATTTGATTTTGTGATACTGTACACTACTCTGTGCTACCGCAACCTCACATTCACTGTCAAACTATGGACCGTGCCGTGTCATTTACAGAGATGGCACAATTAAAGTTATATTTTCTTGGGAAATGGTAAGCCTAATGGACATTTTTCTAGCAAAACATCGACACATCATCTTGTTTACCAGTTCAGTCACGTAAGTTTGCGCAGAATCAAAGTACTCAATGTTGAAGAAGTTAACCGAAATTACTATCGCGAGAAATTATGTTCAAGGAAATTTAAGTTCTTATTTTCCTACTCCTTGGCCACTTTCCTCCTAACTATAACTATAACTTATATATTATTCAGATATTACCAAGTCTATAGTTATTCTATATTTCCATGGGATTTCACTATGTCGTCATAGTGTATTTCTTACGCTAAGAATACTTTGACTATAATTCATTAATTACATTTTATTTCAGTTCCAATGTCATCTAGCCTTATGCAAAGAACCGCATAAATTAAATTCTGCTGATTTTTATTAATCTAATACAGTACCCAGGATTCTACAACATATAGTATAGGCCTACTTCCATTGGGTACACAATTTTGTTTATGTCCTTTTACATCTAATAGGATTTCATGCAATTTTCTTGTTCCTCTTTATAAAACGGCATTTTATCTTCCTTTACACACGATTTATATGAACTGGTCTGGTCTGGTCTATTACAGATCTTTATTTTTAAAATATTGCTAACGTTTTATTTGGTTCTAGATATAGATTTTATATATTATTTCTAAATTTTTGTCTGTTTTAAATTTATGTACTGGCAATTTCAGAGAGTGTATTTATTGATGCAACATATTTTAAATAATAAAATTAATTTCACATCAGCATGCAGTTAATAAAACTTCTACCAAAGGCTCTGGAAGCTAAAGACTCAAAAGATCACATAGTACTAAAACAAGAAAATAAACAGCCTCGATTTGGTCATCTTGCGATGCACTTCTAAAATACTGTAATTGATACTCGATGTGAAATTCTCAAGAACTGGCAGTCTTTGTTTTTATTTGTCTATGAAGTTTCAATAATGTAAAATTATTTTTCTCATCATCAAAGTAACAACAAATAAATTTACATCAGTCACATATATGAATGATTAGAACTAATCATCTACATACTAATTCAATCCATATGCTATATAAAAATATTATTATAGACTATAAGAAACTCAATCAGGACACAGTCATAAGATGACGTTTGAAGAATGAGTGAGATAAAATCTCTTACCTTTCATATAGTAAGTACCAGTGTACCCAAATAGACACGTAATTATTTAGATATGGTTTGTAAGGCAGCGAAGGTCTTTCGAGAATAGAAAACCTTGATAAAATATAACGGTATAGATAGTATTTTCTTTACTGCGGGTACCTGCTTGCATAGAATAATACGTATATTTAATTGCTCATGATTTCCTGTGAATTAGCGGACTCTTTTTCTGAGATCCATCATGCCTCTCTTAATGTTGATAAGCTGCTCGGTACAAATTATCTCTGCTGTCGATAGCCCGTGAAATTCCGCCAACGTTTTTTGCCTCGTACCCTTTCGCACTCCTAAGCACATTAAATGTATCTGTTCTACAATAAGTATCTCAGGCGTTTCGAATCCGGGACATCCAATCTGCCTAAGGAATTTCAAGAGTTTTCTTCGTTTAAATGCTGCAAAATTATTTATGTTTAGAAAGTGAGTATAAGCAAGTACTATAAAGATAAGTAGCAAAAAAATAACGAATACAACATTTATGTTTTCGTGTTTTTGGATACAATTTACATAGTTGTTATGAAAACGAAATTTATAATAGTAAATTGACATGGATTATTTTGCTTAAATATGTGTGGGATTTTTAAATCTAATGCAAGAATAGCATCTTTTATTGTAAGCTCAGAATGGAAGAGCTTCTTGTGTGTGAAATTTAATCGAGTTTATGAGAAACCATATTTCTAATTTTTTTTATCACATATTCATATGTTTATTTAAATGGGCTAGTTAACGTCTTATTTTAAATTATACACAAATGAAAACTAAGCCAAGCATCATTATATTCAAAGTTCATACATATATGTGTATATATATATGTATATATATATACATGTGCGTGTGTGTGTGTGTGTGTATTGATTAGCTTTAAGAATGTAGAGCTGTGTAAATTGTCCTTAATACGCCTGTGTGATACAAATCAGCTAAATAATAGACCTATTCTACAGATTGTTTAATATGAAGTAACTTATTCTTTTACATTAGATTACAACAATAAATTTATATTTTACAGCGCATATGAAAATGTTCTCTTAAATTAAACAGTTGGAATATATGTATTTCTTTATTTTCCTTCAAAATATTTAGTTGTTGTTCCTTGGCTCTACAACCTCGTTGTGGGTTTTCACCGCCTCCTTTATCGGAGGTTTCTCGGTCTTTGGTGTGTGCTTTTGTGAGTAGTCAGTGACTAGCCCACTGACTCTGCACAATTTCTACTCAATCGTGATTTGACTGCAAGGGCCATCTAGCATTGAATCAGGGAGACTAGGGTGAGAAATGGTCGCTGAATTTTGCTTACGAAACATCTCTTTCATGCTCGTAAGGTTCTTTTACATACCGTAAATCTGCAAAATGGAACCCTAAAAATCCATCGACCTCGGCCGGTTTTGAACCCGCGAACCTTGGGTCCAGTGGCGAAGCAGCCAAAATTATTCCTAAATTTAATAAGTTTACATTAATTAATTCAGGAATAATTAGCTCCTTTACTTACTTAGGATACATAGGCGACTCATTCTTCAGTGCCTTGAGCATCTGCGGGTTGGACTCCTTGGACGAGTGATCAGCCCGTCGCAAGGCCTGTACCTGTACACAGGACAGCACAACACAGAGAGACGGAGACAAACATCCATGCCTTGAGTGGGATTCGAACCCACGGTCCTAGTGACCAAGCGGCACAGGACCCACGCCTCAGACCACGCGGCCACTGTGACGGCTTTTAACTCGTTTATGCATGAAAATTAGGCTACCTTGACATGATTGACAAGATCTTCGATTTGTATAACTTGCCAAGCAAGTAGTTTGCAGAGTTGCAGAGCTGTGTACGTATGTAGAACTCAGACCAAACACATTGCTTACGTATTAGGTTACACCAAATGGTTAAAAGAGGCTACTTGGTTTCACTTAAACGTTGTCTTCCGAAACCCCCAACAACACCAGTCAGAAGGTCGTAATGTTTACAATCTGGAAACAAATAAGAATATTCTCAAAGTCCTCTCGGAACTTCTCATGCTATTGGATATCCATTATAAACGCTCTCCTGTAAACGTAAAATCGTGTTTTATGCAGGCTGCTTCAAGATAGTAATTGCAAAGCAATTCAAGAAATCAAAATCTTGCTCGAGTATCTGAGCGTTACGCACGGATTATTCCGGACAATGACTGCTTTGTCGAGAAGACTGTTTAAATATCGGATTGTGATTGTAATCGGAAGATGATAACGATGAACATAGCAGAAGGAAACACAGGGACAGAGTGACAGGGTAAATTACATGTGGCAGACTACAATATTAAAACCCAGTCTGATAGTCTGATAGTACATCTGAACTTTCTGACGCCAGATGGCAGTATTTACAAGTTCTGCTAAATATAGGGAGCTTTTAGATGTACTACTATTATGAATAACAAAAAACAATTATTTAAGTGTACTACGTGATATTTTTAATTGTTCTATACTGGAAAGGACTGGATAGGATAAGGGAGGAAATATGGAAGGATATAATGATATTCTGCCACGGTGGTCTAGCGGTTAGAACGCTGGCCTTGTAATCCTGGGGTCTCGGGTTCGATTCCCGGCGGTGCCCGAATTTATAACTTGTGTTGGGCAAGGCCGTGGTCTAGGCAACACGGAATTTTCCTCCG
>NW_019059680.1:1012709-1050409 GCF_000696155.1 Zootermopsis nevadensis
CGCGGTCTGAGGCATGGACCTCTTGCGCCTGGCCGCTGGGACCGTGGGTTCGAGTCCCACTCAAGGCTTGGATGCTTGTCCGTGTCTTTCTGTGTTTGTATAGGTAGAGGCCTTGCGTCGGGCTGATCACTCATCCAAGGAGTCCTACCATTGTCCAAAACAGATCAAAAGATGAATAAATAAACCTCGACACCTACGGGTAAAAGAGGATAAAGTTAAAGAAAGAAAAAAAGAATAAAAATATTAAAGGGCTAAATGAAGAAGATGGACAAAGGGCCAAGATACAAAAGAAATCGTTCACCGTTTAATTTCAACCGACCTATTCTACCAGTAGTAATTACGAAAGGAAGTACCGTAATGCACAGACAATACGAAACCTTCACTGTCCACTGATGCTGAGTCATAATGAAGAACCTTTACCTTCCTGTCCGTAACGCTTCGTAAATCCTGTAATGACCAAAGTCTCTTATACTCGAGGACGGGAGGAAGGGCATCTTTTCTATATGAAATCCCAGGATATTTCCTATGTCTGAATTCCTATATATGAACATCACGTGTACCGTTACGTAGCAATGGTGTATTTCATATCTAAGCGACGTAATTTTTAATTGATGTTTTAAGCGTGAAGTTGGACGAGGCGTATAAAGTTTACCTTCAAATTGATACAAAGAAGAAACTACTCCATCCCCACGTAGGCCTACTCACCGGACGTGGGGATATGGTATGCAAAGTGAGCACGAATCATGAACCATGGAAAAGAAGTAAAGTTATTAAAATTTTATCTGCAATTAAAATACTTTATTAACATTTAACTGTTGTAATTTTAATATAATTTAATGCTGTACACTGTGTGTCTGTTGGGGATATGATGGCTTGCTTGGTTAATTTGTAGGTATTAATAAGTTTGAAGTTATTTTAAATAATTTGGCTGATAAGTTGTGTTACTCTGTTGAAGATTATCATGAGTTTATTTTCAGTATGCTACGTGGGTAGCTTACTGTAAGGTGTCTTGAACGTTTCTTCCAGACCTTATCATGCATCTTTTGTGTAATCAGTAATACACCTGGTATTGTAACAGGGGACCACAAGACAGAAAACACATCTTCCTATGTTGCTCAAAAATAGTAATTATAATAAAACGTGTAATTTTGTAACACGAGTTTCAGTTATTTTCCTGGAACGGCTTCTTGAGTTCTAACGAGGGACACGACTAGCGCATGGACGTGTTCATTCAGTAATTACATATTCATGTAACGTTGTGTGTCCCCGTTGCATTTGAAAGACACGCCGGGAAATGGCTGAATGGGAGGAGAGGCACGTGTGTTGACTGTCTGCAGGGAGTGTCTGCCAAGCCACTTCTCGTCCTCTCTCTGAGACTCTCTAGAAAGCAGTTTCTGGTTTGGTGGGATGGGTACTCTGTGAAGTTAACGAACAAGAAAGAAAATGTTAGCGAGCCAACTTCATGTGCAGTTAATGTTAAAAGTAACACAGTTAACATTTTAAACACACGTTAATTGGAGTATTAGCTACCAAATCAATTGAGTAAAAAATTCTCTTAGCATTGTCCTTGAATTTTGAGGGAAGGAAGAAGGGGTGTTGAAATCCTAGATTTTACTCAGAACGTCATTGAGAAGGATTTACAAACCAATAAACTCACTTTTTACTTTGTCGCTCTACAACTTGTAACTTACATCAACGGAACTGTCGTTTTGTAAAACGATTTGTTTTAAAACACAGGTGTGTAGAATTATAGTACTCTACTGTGAAAAAAGTTAAAGTAAAACTGTCCCACTATACGCCATGTAGGCGCTTGGGGGAAAGGATATTTAGCTCCTACTCATTCTTCACCTCAACACTAGATGGGGGTGAGTGGTCAGCTCACTCCTCGGTCGCTCTTTTTGTCCCCCGGGAAAGGACCCCTTTACCCATTGGATGGGAGGGTGTGTGGGCCCCAGAACCGGTCTGGACGTAGAGGTTAAAGGAAAAATACTCTACCTCCGTTGGAAATCGAACCCCGAGTAAACAGATTTTCCAGTTTCGTTGTTTTATGTCTCATCAGTATCGACATTTATTTATTTAAGTTACGAATCTCACTTTCACGAGAGAACATTTGGCTAAAATATAATTTCCCCAAGCATCTTGTTGAATATTTACTGCACTGAAAAATTTCCACCTGAAATTCATAGATCGTAGTAATTTGTACAGTACGTATTACATTTCAGTTAATTTTGTTTGTACGGAAATAGAGTTCTTGTCTGATAAATTCGAACCCAAGTTAAATTTTACCCGCAAGGTTTGTGTTTTATATTTAATCGAAATACAATCTATACTTTTACAGAAAAAGCACATGGGAGGACAGAAATATGTGACATGACTTGAAGGTTATTTTACGCACTTTGTGCATAACCAAATAATAGTTTTTATGTTTGTTTAGATCATTGATAATTTTTAATCATATGCCAACATAGCTATATTGACGCACATCTTAAACTGTATTTTATGTTATAAACTTTGTTTACCTAACATGCTTGGATAGTTCAATCATTATACTGACTGGCTGTGGGCTCGTTTCGATTCCCAGCGGGGGCAGAATCTTCTCTCGTCCAGACCAACTTTGGGGTCCACCCAGTCTATGTCTAATGAACACTGGTGGTAAAGTTGACGAAAACTGAAGCTCATAGCTCATATTTATTTAGACAGAGGTTAAGAATGCGTGAGCTGTAAATCCACTATCCTAATCGTTCTCAACAAGGGAAATGATCTAGCTTCGTTATCTGTCTTTTTATATTTTTTAAAGTTTTACAATTATATTAGTGTTCCCTAGGTGGATTATTTGTTTTTATTTATATTCCTTCATTTTTTGCTCTGTGTTAATATTGTTTCTATTTTGGGTTTGCCTGTACTTGGCAGTTATATTTAATACTGTATATTTATAAGTTTAGTTAATCCGTTTGTGTAATATTATCCATTATTATTTCACTATTATTGTATATATTATCAGTGTTTGCCTGTTATTGGCTTCTTGCTGTTGGCAAACACGTAAATAAATTAATTGAATTGAAATTAATTGAATTGAATTGAATTGAATTTATGTTATGGTGTTTTAATTCAGCACAGACCAGCTTTATATTTTCATTTATCCAACTTCTAGATGATATATTTGAAGGCGAAAAGGTGTCTGGGATTCAAATTTTGTTTCATACACGATCAGTTATGTTATGTGTAGTACATAATCATGACTGTGAAACTAACGCACAGACAATGTACTGTACAGAGAATGTACTGTTGATTTTTCTGTCTTTGTTAATTGAATCTGTTTGACAATGTTCATTTTAACTTTTTGTCGCCTATAACGCAGTATAACACAGTAAAATGAAATATATCATGCCGACCTTAACGTACTGAATTTTTTTTGAGTGAAGTACAGTAGAATAAAGGAAGGATAGAGGGAAATAATGAAGGAAGAAAGATGTTAGGATTTAATTAATTTAAATAATGTAGCAGAGGGTTAATATAGAGACAAATGATCACATGTATTCACCGGTGTTTTTGTCACTGACATGCTCTATGTTTTGGTCGATAAGTTAGGCTTTTATATCGCCTAACATACTGATCAAAAATAGACGTGTTGTTATGATTAGTGTGGAGAGAACCTCAGAGCGAAAGAGAAATTTACTTGTTGGTTGAAGCTTAACCATTCTCTGTAAAACGTAAGAGTTTTTCCGTTGAAGGAACCAAATCGATCTATTTTATAAAACTCGTCTTATAAGAAGCTTGTAACTGATTCTTCGAGTATTTCAGAGCATAATACATTAGAGTAGCGCGCCCATAGCATTAAACTCTACGTACATTAACAACTTTCTTGTCTCACTGAAACTAGTTTAATACCGTTTCATTTGTGATATAAACTGCGTGTTTCCACACTCAGTCTTTAAGAATAATGAACAAGACTTTATTATAAACACAGGCCATTAAACAAGCATCGCATTAAATTTCTTTGTATTAAACTTTAACTTTGCATGTTTCGTCGTTTGTAGGCCATCTTCACGCGGAACAACGTATAATGTATGATAAACATAGAGACGAAAACCTTGTATTGAAATTGTATGTTGGATAAAAGAGCAAACCGCAAACTGTAAGCGAAATATATTATAAAATATTAAAAACACCAGTGTTGCAATACAATATAAACATTTTTCTACAATTCAGAGATCCAAAATATCAGAATCAGTAGGAAATTATAACCAAAAATGACTTGAAGTGTAGATTTTAAGCATATTGTAGGCCAGGGTGAAAATATAATATTATGAGTGTACTGATAATGAACATGACACAAACTGGAAACATACTATATCCAAAAACCTGAAGGTAACAGCAAATAGAAGAAAACTCAAAAAGCCTTTAAAAATATCACAAGTAAAGGGTCGTCGCATGAATTAAAATAAGGACCGAAACATATAGGAAAAAGAAAGCATTTTACAGTAAAGATAATATTCTGTACAACACTAAACTAGAATGAATAAAACATTATAATAAGTCGTAATATTAGTTTCTGTTTCGTGTGAATGTATTATTGATGATTTTAACTCATATTTCTTATTGCTTACAGGTACTTTCAATCGGTGGAGTAGGATTTGGAATTAAACGCGAAATATTCTTTTTAAATTTGGAAGACGGTTATTTCGGATGCCAAGTAAACGAATCAACAGATGTTCTACAACTGTATGAATTATCTAAATTATGTGACGGAACGTCGAATTGCTTCATGGGTTCGGACGAGTTGCGGAAGGAACTCAAATGCACTGGTGAGTAGAAGTGGCATGCAGTAATTAGCTGTTTTATGCTATAATTAGTTTGGCTTATTATTGTGATGAGTCTGTGTGTATGGAATAGTTTTCTAATGCAATACCCTCATTACTCAGCAGTAAAGTACAGGAGTAAAGTTGCGCCTGTGGAATATTCCATGAGGGTGTGAATGTTCATATGGAGGTAGATCTCCACGCTTTATAGACCTCATCAATATCTGGAGGTCTCTGTTTAGACCAGTTAGTTTATTTTAAATCTGAAGGTTTGTGAAGGTGGTGTATTGATAAAACAACGAATTTTATAGACATTATCCATCATCTTGATTTCTGATGACAAACACGACGTTTCGGAGACTGGAATCTGTCGTCAGGTAAGAACATACTTCGTTGGTCTCAGTCGATAGAGCTAGGTCCTATCTCCGAAATGACTTTTTTAATCAAGAAGATGGATAATGTCCAGAAAGTTCTTTGGTTTACCAACATATATTGTTTTGTTATTCCACTCATTTTTTGCCTACAGATCACTAAATCTTTAACTTGACGTGCTACAGTTTAGATAAATTCTGAGCAAGATCCCTGCTCCATAAAATTTAAAATGAAAACACTATAAGAATAACTAACAATCACGTCACTTCAACCTGAAGACGAAGGCGATGTATTCCTCCGAAACATTGACAAACCCTACCATTCAAAAGAACACACGGCGTCATAAAGCAGAAAATCGCGCCATTTACACCGCCGTGAGAACTATAAATGTAAGATAATTCCATGGAAAAAGCGTCTTTCTCGAAAATCTAAGTCACATAGTAGTTTATAAGAAATATAAAACAAAGAGTGTCCCTTAAAAGTTAAATGTGACGCTAATGATTTTGAGGAAGAAATGGGTAATAAATAGCAGCATACAGTATTTCGTGTTGGCTGGTTTAGAATGCCTCACGAGCGGTGTAGAATAGCAATAAATGTGGGATAGCAAGAATCGAATGTCAGAAATAGCGTTACTGAGAAATATAATATAGAATGCAATGTAAAGGAGAGTAAGAGTTGTTTTAAGGACATTGTAGTAGGGTAGAGCGCCTTGTATAAATAGTCCGACTTAAGCCCGGTCTACACGTAACGTCTTATCGTACGTTTTATTTGATCAGTTAAGACGTATCAGTCAAAATGTTACGTATGGATAGAGAAACGGACGTTTTGCCTGAACTGAATGAAGACGGACGTTTCTCAGAAAACGGATCGGTTAGAGCATTGTTTTCCGGTAAAACGTCAGTCTTTGTAGCTTCTACCTGTCGCTAGAAATCTTAGAGTAGCAGTCAGTCTCTCATGGGGTGTGATAGCCCTTCTCATGGTAGTATCCTTTTTTTGTATTTCTGGAGTTACTAACGATAGTAATTTCAAATAAGTGTACGTATCCACTCATAAATAATTACGCCAATCTTCAGGTTCATGACGTAATTCCCGAAGCAAATTTACATGAGAGAATCTGCCCCTCTTTAGCAACCATCCTCTAGACCACCGTGAGCGACGAACAACTTTCTTTCTTTTCAATTTCACGAGACACAATGAAATAATTGCTACAAGTAGTACTTCATCCATGGTATCTATGAAACTGAGCAGAAAACGGTAGCTAAAACGTAAATAGTGTGGACATGGGATTTTAGTCAGTTTTACCTGACCATCTTAACTGATGAAACAAAACGTACGATGAGACGTTACGTGTAGACCGGGCTTTACAGTGACTACTGTTACGCCTAGCAGTTTAAACCAGGCATGGGTGCATTATTCTTATTTGAAGCAATGCTTATATTCTGTTCATAATGTTTCTATGACAACGAAATGTGCAAGATAGTCTGAACAGGAATTGTGTTTTTTATACTTGCATATCACCATTTAGGATTAACCTACGGCCTCGATATATAAATGGCTTAGGGATGTATGACATCATTGCTGCTTGGTTTACATTAGGTTAAATTAATGCAGACTGGGAAGTATTTACAATACAATTATAATCACACATGTTGGCTAACCAGTTGCTGAGGTTATTGAGAAACGCGTTAATTTCCTAAATGTATTAATTATTTTTATTATATGCATACAATCATTAGAAGCTGCAAATTTATAGCTTCTGTTTTAAGCGACGAAAGGATAGCACAGAAACTTTGCAATATTTAAATTAACATAATGTTAGTGTCTACTTTTCCCGCTGTATGATACCTGCTTTATAGATTCTTAAAGATGGCGTGATGTAAATCAGCCATCTTTGTAAAAGAAGTGTACAGGAAGGAAAGTACTTTAATGGCAATTGTTAAATTTAGCAATTGGAATTTTAAAGGTTAAGGTAAATATCCCAGTTAATGTTTTATGTTTCTAAAATTCTTGAACAGAGACTGGTCTGTAGAACTGACACAGCTTCTACGCTCTCGACATGTGTTTAATCCGAATTTTGGTCCAGAGTCTGGCTGTAAATTTTAAAATGTCTTCTGAGCTTTCTCTATACCTGTAAGTAATTTCTAAGAAATAAGCCACAATCGCATTCTTCCCAACTTTTCACCTCCCATAATTGAATAAATATATCGAACAAAGTCTGCCTTGAGAATCTAATCCTTTCAAGGACCCGAAGGTTCATAACTATATTCACCAGAGCAATCAAGTTCGCACCCTCTCATATCTCCTTAAAGTCCATTTTAATATTGTTCTACCATCTACGCCGAGGTCTTCCACCAAGTGGCCTCCTTGCATACTTTCAGTCTAAAAATGTGTGCAAATTTCTTTTATCTCTAGGCTATATGCCCCACCCATCTCATTCTACATGATTTGATCTTCCTAATCATATTTGGCAGAGAGTTGGTCACTTGCCACTACATCCCTCTTAGGTCTACATATTATCCTCAGCTCAATATCTTGAATACTCTCAATCTATCATATTCACTCGTTGTGAGAAACTAAGATTCACACTCATATAAAATAACAGGCAATTTGAGATTTTTGTATATTTAATCTCTACGTTTATAGACAGGAGACGGGATTTATGGCCTTTACAATTGGCCTATTTGAGGAATTTTAGCCCAAACAGTACACGCCACTTAATTAAAGAATCTATAGTCCACAAGCTTACGATATAAATATTACACTAAATAATATCTGACCTGCACTTTAAGTGCTGCGAAGTTACAGGAGCAACATACAGTCATTCCACCCATACAAGGTGCGATCGGAAAGTTTCTAGACTGCGCCTATAAAAACCCGTACACTTATCTCAGGTATTAAATTCATCCATTACCCTCGAAGTAGTTCCCCTGGGAGTGAACACAACGATCCCAGCGCCGCTGCCAAGCCTGGAAGCATCCCTGGAAATCTTTCTTTGTCAGCCTGTCAAGCACCATCTGCGATTCTGCCTGAATCTCTTCTATCGTCTCAAATCTCCTTACCTTTAGCTGAATTTTCATCTTTGGAAAGAGGAAGAAGTCACACGGAGCTTAAAAAGGAAGTTGGGGTCGGTTCTTGCAAGATCTTGGAGCTCCTGACAAACGAGAAGTCGATTCTGCTTCTGGTCCTCAGACAGGAGCCTTGCGTCGCATGTGGAGTTCTTCCTTTAGAATCAGCTGACAGGTCCCATAGCCTATCCCAAAAATGTCGCACAAGTCGTTGATGGTACGACGTCGATCTTCGTAACAGTTTCGGGCGTTGTGCTCGAAGATGGTCGTCCAGAACGCTCGTCATCATCGACAGAGGTTCGGCCATTTTTAAAACGTGAATGCCACACAAAAGTTTGCGGACTCCCCAAATGCTTGCTTTAGCATTGCATAGGTTTCCGTAGCCGTTTTGGCAAGTCTTTGGCAAAATTTGATGCACACGCCATTCCGAAAGCGCAGGAGGGTCGGTGTAATGCACTACCAAAACGCACGTAACTAAGAAACAAATGCTAATTCGATGATGCCGGCTGGCACACTGATTCACTATGAATGTAGGCCGCACCCCCTAGCGGCAGAAGCTCGTACTACATCCGGTTCGCACTCTATTGACACAGTATATTTAGTGCTCTGTTCTTTTATTTCTATTGGCTTTCTGCGTAATTTTAAAAATATTATTTATTCGTGTAATTTAAAACTATGAGATTAGTTACTAATTAAGTTTGTATTTTAATTGATTTTCTTTTTAACCACATAATCGTAAGACTGTTTATAAGCACTTCTTTTCTGAATTATCGAACAACTTAGAAACTGAATGCCATTATTGTGTGTTTTGTTTTCAAAATTCTGTATTACGTATTGTTGTATTAAAATTCAAATCACATTTTTAATTTTTTATATATATGTTTTTACTAATATTTACGGTAAAAATTGGCATTAAGAGATGACGCTGTCGAAACAGTGAACTGCTTTTCGACCAGGTTTACTTCCTGTTAGACGTGTCACGGGATACTGCAAACAAGCTTCCAGAATTTACGGAGCGGTTTCTCAAGATATGTTAACTCTCTTGTTCTTAAATGGATATTCTTTCAGCATCTTTCTACAAGTTCATACAGCGTATGTAACCAACCTTTAGTACAATGTGTAATAAATAACCAGGAACCAGCGTACTTATAAAGTACCCACTGGTAACAGCAAATCCATTTTTGTATATTATCGTAACCATTGAAATCACGAAGTTAACCGAGTAGTCAAATAATTCGACTGTACATTTCTCTTGAAGCGCCGATAAATAAAACATAGGTAAACACATGTATTGTGACAAATCACTGACTAAACATGAATGCGGTGCGTGGCATTTAAATTTAGTAATCTGAGTTACATTATTAATCGGTCGTTTTGTTCTGCTGCGCTGATAATGCACTCTTTGTCGTAACTTAGTCTCTGTTCCACAAAGAGAAGGGAGCAAAATCTTACAACAGATCAAACACGTTACAGAAATCAGCATCTGGTGATTCTTTTTTTAGTTCATGTAGACTTATCACTTTGACACTATATAATCAATGCTGTGTACAAACGTCGTTGTATGAACCGAGAAACAACCTGTGAAGTCACCTTATGGTGCGGATTCATATAGTATACGTTTTCAAAATCAGCATTTTTTAGTTTTCATTACATTATTTTCGCATTATGGCTTCGAAATTCTATCTTGTCCTTCAGTGGAAAGACGATAAGGCGCTAAAGGGTTTGTTAAGAGAACACCGATAGGGTAAACTGTATGGAATATTATTAATACGGTTCTAGATATGAATTGTACGCCTAATTTATTTTATATTATTCCTTTTGTGGGAAACATGGCAATAATTATACGTTTTAAAACAATAACGGGTTTTCAGTAAACATTATATAAATATTATGTCACTAGAGGTCATATAACTTTTTGAACTTTATGATAGTGACACTAGTGCCACTTAATTTAAGATACTTAAACTTGTTGTGGTGGTTGTTCTTAATAACATGCAACTTCTGTTAAGATTTTTTGTACAATCTACAAGGATAAGATGGCAGTCGCGCGAAATCTAAATTTAGCTCTCTGCTTGATTGTGTAAACGAACAATTTGTTTAACTTGTTAAAGGTAAAAGAAAAACCAAATTAAAAACGAACTGCGTAAGTCGGGATTCGAACTATGGTAGTTAAATGTGAAACATGCGAGAAGTACTGTATGACTTCGTAGAAATGCAGTTGAACAGCTGTTTGTCCACACAAACAGATACATTTATTTGCGATGGGAAAGTAATTAAAGGAAAACGCCAGTCTGCCAAACCAGTCTATAAATTCTGTGCTTGCATAACTGTATGGAGACGACAAATATAATGCGGATTGGAAATAAAGAACGTGTTGAGAAGGAGAGTGAATAACGGTATAGTCTCATTCAGTTTCACTCTTAAGGTTCGTGTACCGAAGGCCACATCTAAAGTTGACAGCACAATAACAAAGTGAAGTGATCTGATGAGTAAATGTCGTAGTACCCCGAAGTTCCTTCGAAATCTAATCCACTTTGTGGTATTAAATAAGGCAGCTTCACATTCTGTAGGTCCCAGCTTCGGATCTGGACACGGAGATCGGATATTCTGACTAACATTTATCGTAGTTTTCCTCATACCCTGGAGACAAATGACTGGGCAATAGATTAAATTAGGCGACGACCGCTTTCAGTCATTCAATTTAGAATTTATTAATCGTCCTGTCATTCGACGATATACGAGGTGCGACCCAAAAGTTCACCCACCCTGAAGATTTCCGTCTTCTGGGTTGTTACGCTGTTTCCTTCACCCACCCTATTCACTTACCCTCGCCCCCCTGCGACTTTTTCCTGTTCCACAAAATGAAATTTCGTTTGAAAGGCCGTCGTTTTGACACAAGTGAGGAGATCCTGGCAGAATCGCAGGAGGTGCTTAAAACACTCACACTTGAAGACTTCCAGGGATGCACGGAATCATGGAAAAAATCTGGGATCGCTGTATCCATGCCCAAGGGGACTACGTCGAAGGAGACGGCGGAAAGTAGGAGTTACGATCAGAATTTTTTTATGGGCAAATTCCCTGAACTTTTGGGTAGCATCTTGTATAGTCTGACCTACTGATTGTGTCGTTAAATAAACCACAAATACATTAAATAAATACACAACTCATTATTATTTTATATATAATTTTTTACTATAGTACATCTGTAATTGGGACGTTATTAATAAACCAAAAATTTATAAAAAAAAACAGATTGAGAAATCCTGCTTTACAGCTATGTTTAGTAATCACCAATATGTTAGAAATTAATTGCACAGAAATCGATAGTGAGAAGAGACATTTAAATCCAGCTATGTCCTGTCTGTCCACCTGAAAGGTTGGCTAAATTGTAATAAAGCGAAATAAAATAATTGGTGTATCCGTGCGGGAATTTCGGTACAAACCTTTAAACAGGCCACAACTAAGTACCTACTCACTGCTCATGAACCTATTCGAGACATTATTCGTCACTGTATAACCCACGAATTACCCATATATCAGATTACGATAAACGTAACTAGCCAGGAAAAAATTATAAAGGAAAGTCCAAGGATAAGAGAAAAACTTTACTCTTGACCCGACCACACCCGACAACGAAATGAACGCTGCAGTATCCGGCCAGAGATGCAGCGTCTTGACAAACTTTCGTGGCCATGCTAGACCCTTGCGTAGTCTGTTGTTTGTTATACCGCGTGTATTTAGTCATACAGGTTAGAAACCGCTTATTTGGCAAACCAAATCACGTACCACAATGTTGCTCCGTGTAGGGCGCCGAGTCACTGTTACACGATGCTAGAAACAGGTTTCAGTTTGTAACTTCACTTCGTATAGAAACATATGGTTCATGTAACACACAATACACGATCTATCATGGTCAGCAAAACTGAAGCCTCATATTACGAGCGTAAACCTAGATCTTCAACTCCCGTTTACATGGCTGTGGATCACGGATATTATATTTTCTAGTGACATCAGCATTTCAGATATATTGAGATTAAGCTACAGTTGAAACGGTTTTACGTTGGCATTATATTCTAATTAACTGTTATTAACAAAGAGTAAGGTAAATTTACTTGCACAACATTGTCTGAACCTCTCTACAATTGATTAGGATACTGCATCTTTAATGATCACGGATTTGCTTGTCTGGTGTTTATTTGACGATACTGTCAGTACCTCAGACTGCGTAGTATCAAATGTTGTGATGATTAATTTATGATATTAACCATTCACAGCGACTAATATGAATAAAATCTCTTTGGGCTATCATTCGTGTTAGATGGTCAAAAATCGATGTACGTAGATTTTTAACCAAATGGCACAGCTAATAGCTCGAGAATACTCTATCAATATGATGATTAGACATTATAAATAATTAGTTGGAAAAGTTATAGAAGGAAGAAGAAATAGACCAATTTAAACTACTGTCCCATAATTTGCCTACAGCAGTCGAGGATAACCACAAAAACATCAGAGAAAATAACCATGAAGATAATCGTAACTTCCTGCTTAGATTATCCACGCTCTGCTTCATATAAATTAAGCCTAAATACGAGGAGTCATTAGCTCGGTGGTATTCTAGCCTACACCCTATCGTTGTTCACATCGGTAAAACCGTTCTCATCATTACGAATTGTAAGTTTAAGATTAAATTAATGGTTTTCGCATATCAGATGCCAGATTAGGTCACGCAATTGGGTTTTACTGTAGGCTATGAATTATGATGTCAGAACAAGACAGTTAATTTTATATAAAGTGGAACTTAGACTGCAGTTTCAGAGCACATATGAGTGTGTGAACTACTATGGATCGGCAACCGAATGTTCAAAATTCGGTCATCGAAAAACAAAAACGACTAATGCTACCTCTTAAAAGCAGACACACACACAATTTATATATAAAAAAGTTTTGTTGGACCGTGCGTGTTAAATGCCCACATGCTAGTGAAGATACTAAAGTTGTGCGGATCAGTTTAAATGGATACTGTATGCTATAGTAATCAGCAGTTAAAGCTTAGCATTTTTGCGTAAAGTATGCTTGTGAGTGAACTTACTTATTCATTGCCTTATTCGCATCAAAAACAACAATTTTCAATAATTCCAAATTTACAAATACCAAGTGACCACATTTATTATTAGCTAAGTAGAAAAATACGAGATTAAGGAACACATCATACTATTTTATTTTAATAACTGTCAGAATCTAAATGTATTAAAGAGAAGCTGACCGTCACGTATTGAAATATCCTCTGTTTTGCTTATCATATAATGAAGGGAGGAAAGAAAAAGTAGTGCTTTATTATATAGTACAATAAATTATGAAACACGTTGAGCATTATTTTTTTAAATATTATGTCATTTCACACCGTGTGGTTTATAATATAAATAATAAAATTATTTGTATTTTTTTATATCGTATGCTGTGGAACGCAATTAGATTTCTGCATGATTAGAATGTTTTACTACTGTATATTTAATACCATTTTAAATATAAGTTTGAAAACATAATCTTTAATTATAATACAGATAAACCATATGCGTGATTCTTTATAAGACGTCTGACGTTAATTATTGCAAACAAAGAAATTGTTGCCAGAGGCGGCAGGTGAAAGGCACGCACTGAAAGGTGAAGGTTTATTAATTTTTTGTGTCTGTCATCTGTCTCATGTCTGCTGTCGGTGAATTTTAAACTCCTGTTTTTAAATGAAACAGCCTAATTCTTAAAATCTAGCCTAGAATTCATTGCAATGTGTAACTGCAGTCTCTCTCCTCGATCCGTCGCCCTCTTACGGGATGTTGAAGTTTGTGTTATAGTTGTTCCCCACGTTTATCTGTTTTGGACCAGATTAATCTCTGCCTTCAGCCCTAATCCTATTATGGGTTTCACCTAGTCGATCCAAAGGGTGGGAAATATGTCTCTTGGTCGACTTCCGTTCATTTTTCCTTTAATTACCGGTTTCTCCACAGCATTTGTTTGCCTAGCTATGTGTCCGAAGTATTTTAAGTAGGACAATCTGATTCTGGAGGAAAGACGTGTTGTGTTTAGGGCATTTTAATATTATTCGGTACACCCACATTTCGAAGGCATAACTGCAATCTGCGTTACAGTGAATCTGTACTAAAATACGTAATCCTTCCCTTGTTCTTATAGAATCTAATGTAAATGTATAGTTAAGTTTGTGTCGTTATGGTGCAATATTCTTCCTGGAGTATGACCTGAAAAATTAAAACGTTTTTCCATAGATTCAGTGGTAATGAGGATATGACTTAATGAAGGTTGACGACTGTGATTTAGCCCTTAACCTAGTCACTTACTAACTCAAATCTTTTGTAAGTTTCCGGATGTTAATGGAAATAACTGGACCTGCGGAGCCACCAGGGTTCTTGTAATTTAACAGATTCGTATCTTTTCTGAATATTTTTTGAGAAACAACTATTGCGTTTTTTGGGGAAACAGCACATCGAAAAATGTTCCCACAAATAAAGCAAAGTAGGCAATAAACAAATGAAAATGTGTGTAACGAAGACTCGTAAATCAAGGCACCTGTATCTGTTATGCTAAATATATAAACCTCCGATCGTGTATCAAGCAATTCTGTATAGTATGCTGCTGTGTCTTTGCTCCTTTACAAATGCTATAAGCTACTATTGCCACCATGTGCCGAGCCGTTAGGCTTTCAATCTAGTCTAATTTAAATATGTGACATATTTTAAAATAGGTCTAATCATAAACGAAATTGTATTAGAAGTTTACAATAATGTTAACAATGAAGATTGTTGAGTGTGATTGTTCTCGTTAAATAAACTACAAATTTATGCCATTAATTTGTAATGAAGTAGATTCAACAATTTTAAGCAACAAAACGCGCATTGTACACCACACGAAACCTCCAGAACTCTATCGATTTATAAAACTAGGTCTATGTCCCACTTATTAAATTGCTCGGCGTTTCTCTAGATTAAAGAGGAATAGTGACGGAGTGGTTAAGAATATTGTCATGAATGCGTGTTAGATTGGTGACGATGTTTCAGAAATTGGTAGCTGATGCCGATATGTGATTAACTCCAAACTCCTGTGATTTTAATCGCGGAAATATAACGAACGAATAACCAGATGCGAACGACTCGGTATTCCTAGTGGTTTCACTAGTCAAGCCACATTCATCCATTCAGTTAATGCAGGCTAACAGTTTGTATAGTCGCTTCTTCTTCGATAGGATTTGAGGTTTCCACGGCGGTGAGTCCGAAGATGGCTGTCTTATGGGTTAATTAAATTAAATTAAATCCGTGGCGTAACAGCTCCAGAGAGCCAAAGCCGACTAGCTTGACTGCTGGTCTCACGTTCACATGCCTAAGCTGAGGTGAACGATCATCCAACCAGATATAGAGTGACGTGTGGTCAGCACGACGAACCCCCAGCCATTGCTAGCTTTCCTGACAGGATTACGCTACTCATTGTAGCTCCCCAATTTCCTCACGATGCTGGGTTGGCACCGATCCCATACACTGGTCGAAAGCTCATGAGAAAATTTCTTCTCCCCCGAGACTCGAACCAGCGCGCATTCCGTATCGTCGGTCCGAAGCATGATGCCTCAGACCGCGCGGCTACGGCGCGGGACTCTTATGGGTTACAGAGCCGTATAATCTAGTAGAAGTTTACCAATGTCACGCATTTACCTGGTGTTGGAGGCAGCAAGGACTTCTGAAACGTTGGTAAACTTCTATCAGATTACGCAGCGCTACAACCCAGAAGACAGCCATCTCCTACTTCAGTGTACTAGATGAATGAGCCTGTTTACTTGCGCCGTGTATTTTCATTAATGTGTAACCTAGTGGGGTCACAGTGACGGCGCGGTCTGAAGCGTGGGCCTTGTGCCGTTTGGTCACTGGGACCGTGGGTTCGAATCCAACTCAAGCCATGGATATTTTGTCCGCGTTTTTCTGTGTTGTGCTGTCCTGTGTACAGGTAGAAGTCTTGCGACGGGCCGATCCCTCGTCCAAGGAGTCCTACAGAATGTCCATAGATCAAACCAACTAAAAGTTTGAACCCGCGGTGCTCAGGCACTTGAAGAACGGGTCGTCAAAGTGTGTGTGTGTGTGTGTGTGTGTGTGTGTGTGTGTGTGTGTGTGTAAAACCTAGCATAGTAAGGACCATATTAATTACGAGTTCTTTGCGCGGGGGTGAAGAACAAGGTGATAAGCACTGCGCGCGCACCTTCACGGTTTTTCTACCCGGCTGTTCCGTGCACCAATCAGGCCGTGCCGAGTGCAACTATCTACACCATTACAGGAGCCAGCAAGCAAGTAATCTGGTCCCTACTGTAGATACATTGGTTTCATGAGTCTGGTCACTTCACAGGGAATATAACAGTGACTGAGCCTGTTCATAACCACAGGCAACCGGTTTGGATCTGTATGTATGCAAAATCGCACCTGCTCTCAAATTAGCTGTACGTTTTTCGTAGCATACCTCAGTCCCTCTGAACGGTAATGCTCTTCACTTCTTCCCAGTTCACACTTGGTAGATCTTCCTACCTTCAAGGACAGTCACTGTAAGCTTGGAATATACGTGGGAGTGTTTTAAGAAGGAAGCAACAGTAAATCCACTCACTGCTGAGGGCTACGTACTGTTGCGAAGCCTACCGTTACACTCTTGTGCGCCTGCAGCATGTCGGAACCGTGTGCCAAAGTTTCCAAACCAGTAGTACGAGAAAGATCTTCAAACTAGACTAAGCAAATGTTGCAAACATGTTGCAACCTAACGGGATTTGAATACAGTACGACGTCAGCGGAAAAACATAACCTGTGTGCTTAGAGATGAGCTATTATAATTTAATTGTGTAGTCAAATCTCTTACCAAATGGGATGGCAAACCGGAATGTTTCTGACATGTGTTCTCCAGGTTTCCCGTTCTGTTGTAGGCAGAATTACCTTTTTCTTGACTTGGGCTTTTCCTTGTTTTCTTTGATTTTTTTATGTGTGATTTTAAATATGTCACGCTACATTTCATCATGTGTAATCTTCCCCCAATCACTTAGACTTTAAATGAACTTGTGATGTCTAAATATTTGTATATGGCCTTCAGCCATAAATGACACACAACACTAACAAATTTGCGCTTAAGTAATACGCGTCATGTTTGTTTCCTTTAATAAGAGAGCATTTTAATATAGTAGGACACGTATTGTTTATCCCTGACTTGTATTCGTTATCTACGTCATCTCGTATACTTATTAATTCGCTTATTATATTCAGGTTACACGATTTAATATTTAGTAATTGCGCTATGAACATTGATTACAGTGCCCATGCATCGTCGAGTGTGTTTTTGAGTCTCTAATATTAATTCTCCTACCTCATTCTGTGTTGACGTTTTTGTACGAATGAAAACATGTTTTCTGAGCGATATAAGTAATTTGTTTAGACCTATTTTTAGAGTATGTCTCCACCTTTTATGTCAAGCGTGTAGAAGCAGTGTTAACGTTTGAAAGCCAAACCTCACCAAACAGTCTTACATGTAAAGTTGAAATTATGGGTTTATGTGTTTGTTCGCTGAAAACTCGAGAAAGTATATACCAATTTGCACCAGACTTTACATGCTTATTTCTTCATACCAGGAAGAGATCATAGGCGGGGATAACGCTGGAAAAAGTGCCTGAGTTCGAATTCCGCTGAGGGCGATTCCTGTAGCTATCGGAAACAAAACACGACAGAAGAACGGCATCTATACTAAAGTTGTTTGAGAGAGGAGATTACACATACAAAGGCTGGAACCTGGAGAATTTTCGTGACTTCGATTGTCAGTGAAGATAGTTTCTGTACCTTGGATACCAAACACGACAAAAGAACGGCGTCGCAACCATTGAAATCTGTCCTGAGTTCCAGTGCTGACGAGGAAGTTATGTATTACTCCCAAACAAAGGCACAAAAGAAGAACAGTGCCAAGGCAAAATATGTTCGCTTTGGAGAAGAGATCACCAGAAAATCAGTCCATTGACAAAAAACAAGCTGTCCTGGGTTCGAGTCTCGGTTTATATTTTGGGTTTAGCGATGTTATCCAATGATATTTTCAACAATCTGTGATAGTCGTGATAACATACTTAATGACACATGCTAACCCATGACGAGAGCCCCGATGATAGGCGTTACGACGCCGGCCGAGCATGGCTTCATTCTACTTTCGCCGACAGAAAATTTAATGTATAAAATTTATAAACTTTGTGAAGGCACAAGACATAACGTAAGCAAATCGACACCGAGCCTAGTAGCAACGCCTAACTCAAGATATATGCACCCAAGAAAACCATAAGCACAACGCCAGCAAAGCTAAGCCGAGCGTCGAAACGCCGACTCGAGATGCAATCGGTACCGATCATGAGCCTGAGAAGCTACAAGAAGCTACGACTGAAAAAGACGCCGCGACGCCGACTTGAACGCCAATCGAAGCCTTTTTAAATAACATGACATCACTTTGGCAAACCGACTAGCAGTGACACCAACCGTCCCGACACTATAGGGATGCGACCCAACAGGACGACGAAAAATCGACGCCGAGGATAATATAACTCAGAATTCCAAATCTCGCCAAGAACAGCCTAGGAATGCCATAAGGCACGATGAAGATAAACCGACGCCCAATGTTATGACGTCAAAATAATATATTTTGAGTGGACAATACTAGGTATAACATTGGAAGTTTCAAACCAGACGCCCAACGTCGCGACGCTTATTGCAGTACCGCTTATCGTCGCAACGTAGACTCCCAGACACAACTGAAGATTATAAAAGCCTCGGGACGCCATGTGGAACGATTATGACAAAACGAAGTTGATCGTCTGCACGCAAATCTTCATGACTCCGCAAATTGCACTACATTTAGCGAATATAAATCTCATAATGACATTGGACACGACGTTTGAAAACCGATACCGAGTGTCCTGGCACTGTGCATCGAGATACTTGCGACGACGCCACGCTGGTGAGACTCAGAGTGTCACTAAACTTGATGTTGGAAGTGGCGACGTCGGCACACGACGGAATATTGGGCCAGATAAAACGATATTACATCAAACACGATATAGAAAACCGACTTCAAGCGTTGAGTCACCTGCCATCGCGACGTCACCCAAGACGCTATATTTATATGTCTAACGCAGGCGACCCTTGGTACATTGGACAAAATTTTGGAAAACCGACGCCGTGCGTCTCAACGCCTACAATTGTGGCACCGCCACAGGATATACATTTCCCAAATGGACCAAAGTATGCCAATGGATACGAAGCAGAAAACCCGACGTCAAGAGTCGTGACGCAATTCCTCGCGCCGCCGCAAGTCGCCTTATTTGTGACAGGTCAACCACAGGATCACATTGGCCACGACGTTGGAAAGCCAACGCCACGTTTCGCGTCGCCATATTTAGCATATGTGAGCCTCGAGACGAATTTCCCTGGAATGCCATAGAACATGACGCTGAAAACCGTGCCAAACGTCACGATGCTAAATGACGCCATATTTCACGTACGTGCTGCTTATCTTACTTTATCATGTGATTTAATTGTGCAGCGTTGAATGATATAGCACGTTGAAGATCGAACTAAATAATACAGGTAGGAACACGAATACAATCCAACATTTTTGGCAGGCATATTTCCTTTTCCGTGGCTTGATTTTGTAAACATACATTTTTTAGTATGTCTTGTCTGCCACTTAATTGGTTCTGTCTTTTGCAATAATTATCATCATCATTGTCCTCGTCATCTGCGGCTGTACAACCCAGTGAGATTCCTGGTCGCCCTCTTTTAGAGGTTACTTAATGTATTTAGACATTTGGTGGGACTCCTTGGATGAGTGATCAGCCCGTCGCAAGGCCTATACTCTACGCAGACAAACATGAGTGTAATTCGAACCTACGGTCCCAGTGTTCAAGTGCACAAGGCCTCAAACCGCGCGGCCACTGTGACCGGCGTCTTTTGCCATACAAACAAAAAACTTTTGTAGTCGTCTCATCTCGTTAAATACTGGTACAAACAAAACAGGTAAATACAAAAGCGTGCCAGAAACGAACGCGCAAGTCCTAGTTATGTGACGGTGAAAGCGGCGCGACATGGCGTTCCGCGGAAGTAAGGACCAGCCTGTCTTATAGGCTGTAGGAATACAGAAGAAAAGTGGATTCCGCAGAATCTCCAAGCGGTCCATCTGTTTCTATAGGCCATTCACGTCTACTACGGACGGCTTCGTTCAGAGTCGAAGTATTTAAAACTGATCTGTCTTCTTTCACTACCGCGAGCTTTCCGAAATTTTGCGGACGTGTTTTCGTAATTGATAATAATAATGTTTCTTACACTACAAAATGTTTAGAGCATCAAGATGAGTGTTGAGGTTCGAAAATAAGATTTTAAAGGCCTTTTGACATAGTTTTAAGTTTTTCTCACCAGTATCATACAAATCATGCCTCATGTTTCATTAATGTACCATAATCGCCCAAAGAATGATATGCCACAAAACTTGGATCTAATATTTTTCAGCTGATCTTTGACACTTCTCATATCACATGTTAGTGATAACATAACTATCGAATAAACCGAAAGAGTGCTCAAACATGGTTGAATCGTGGCTGGAGTGTGACTTTAATTTCCAAAACAGAATTATTCTGGTTACACTATGGTCTCTGATTTGTTTTTCTGCATGACACTGTACTGGCTGTCAGCATTATTAATTTGGTATTTTAAAGCTAGTATCCTAAACAAGTTAATTATGCATAAACAAAAGTAAGCTATTTGAATTTAGTAGGCTATATAAAACAGGCTGTTACTTAGCTAAGAAAGCGTCTCGTTTCAGATGATTTAAATGAAACAGCACAGAGTCAGCCACGGTAAGATGGCGCTCAACAACCAGATATTCATCCCAATTCTTTGGCTTACCTGACAAGACAAGCCAAACTTAGGCGGTGAAATAGGACACGAATACGTTGATATACCGTTAAATTTATACTATTCTATGTTCTTAACTCTGGGACCCATACAATTGTTTTTCTTACGTTTATAGTGTTAAGGCTTCTTAAATTAGTGCCAGGAGGCCTATGTTATTCTTCATTAGCGCATTAATTTGACCAGTAAATTTTACGATTTTGGTCACACAGTTATTTTGGTTATTAGGTCTTTATTTAACTTTTCTGTGTCTGTTCATCTGGTATTATGCATTGAGTATTTTTCTGGTTTCACACACACTACACAAAGAGCCGTGACGGGCTACGAACTGGACGGGAATTCGATACCTGGTAAGGGTGTTCGAATTTTTTCTTTGCCACCACGTCAAGAACGGACTCAAGGATCGTGTAGTCATCTATCCAAAGGCATTAGGGGGTAAAACCGAATGTAGCGTTAAGCTAATCAATCATTTCCATCCAACATGTCAAACGTTTCCTGCATGTTTCATGCTTTTGTTGCGAGGTGCTTAGGCGAATAGCTCCACGTTTTGTTTTCACACCCACTCTCCGCACATATAGTCCATAGTGCATGAATGAGTCAGAGACGCTACTATTCGTCACTAAATCGCTCGCTACTTACGCTTAGTTATGCAATACGTTAGAGTTTACTGTGTTTTTGTAGACTGAACGCTGTCTGGTCCGTGGTTGCATAATGCTTTGCCGTAGCGTGGCGTGAATCAAATCGAAGGTGATGGCTCTCATTGAACCAAAGCGTAATGTTCCTCAAGTTCAGGTTAGCATTGCAGATTATCATTACAAGTGAGCATACATTAATTGGCAGGCAAGCGCTTTCCAACTTTACGCTCTGCCTAGTTTCAGAAAATTTCTCAAGGCGCTGCTATTTGATTCTACGATTGTAAGATAAGGATATTCTGCAATGCGGCATGGACCTCGATATTTATTAGTACTGAACAAGGAGGTAATTAATGAAATAAATGGGTAGATAGTAAAGTACACCAGTATTCTGTAATTACGTTTTGTCACACTTAAATTTCCTAATGATTCTCAAAGTCAATGGTCGGATATATTTTCAATAAAGTACTTGAATTTTGTAACACCTTTCTTACTTATGATAGGAAATAATTGAGTGTAGTTTTACTTGTGGTGTGCATGGGTGTGAAACTTGGTCTGAAACACTTATGAAAGAACATAGACTGGGCTCCGGAACAGAATACTGAAGAGAATGTCTAGACCGATGAGGGTGAAAGTGACAGGAAGTTGGAGTTGCTGGGACGGCATAATTACGAGCATCATAATTTGTACTCCTCACAAAGATTGTAAAACGGACGGTGAATGTATCACGCATGGGGGAGATGATAAATGCGCACATTTTATTCGGAGAAGCTGAAGAAAAGAGACCACTTCGACGACTTAGGTTTCTGTAGATACAAATTTGTAGTTTCAGTATTATTTCTGAATCGGACAGCCTGTGACAGCTGAAGAAGAAATTATTTGTGATAGAATGAATGTCCGATCATCCTAAATGTAATGTTTGGTACCAGGGGGTTTAGTAGCGCATTATAAAATCGTGACGTGTCAGCTGTCATACCAGTCCGTGACGAGATCAAAAGTGCCGGCCTGTCGGACTGGGGTCACATGGAACCCAAATCACCTCTCTGACCCTTGAGGTCTATCTCTTTAAAATTAATGACCTCCAACCTTTATGTTAGTACAGCGTCACGATTACATGTAGCCAGCAGAATTGAGTTCGCCACACCAGCAGATGTTAGAAGTGTCAGGGATGTAAACATCAAAATCATTGGCTTGGCACAAGTATCATTATTTGTGAGAAGATCATTAAATGTGCACTTTTTCCGTTCGCCCGTCCGTTTGTTCGTACATTTTATAACCGAAATTACTTAATTTATTTCAATAGTATTAAAATATATTAAATAGGCCGTCAATCACAATATAAGATAATTAAAAGATTAAAATATCATTTTACGTTCCTTATCGAGTACTCGATTTACATGTGGAACATTTACGACATGTTTCGGCTATATATAGCCGTCATCAGGTGTTATTTTATAAACTTTTTAACTGAATTACTGATTTTTACTAATTTTAATGATTTTTAGTTTTCATTTTTCTTATCATGTTCTTGTCCTTCATATTGTATCTTCATCTGTTGTATCACAATCTTAATCTTTTAATTATCTTATAATGTGATTGACGGCCTATTTTAATATATTTTTAATACTATTTAAATAAATCACAATATGACGCATCTACTATATCTTAATTTATTTCAGTTAAATTTGGATTGAAGTTCTGTATGATAACTTACTGAGTGAATTTAATTTCGATTTATGTTTTTCCCATAAGCCCGAACAGAATTTTATCGATTTTTTGGTTTTGAAGTGTGACACGCCAGAGAGTGCACCTGTAATGTATTCTGTAGGTATCGTGATTGTATTCTAGATTAAATCACTGTGCCACTGTGAGGTAATCTTAAAGCTGTACCTACTAGAACACATGAAAGCCTGTTGTTTGTTCAGTGGTTGTGGACCGAATGCTTTTAGGATGGGTCGTCACTCACCGCGAAATCTTGCGCATTCGCGTATATCGAATTCCTATCAGGGATTTTCTTCTGGTCTGTGGACTTTACTTTATTGGTGCAAAACTTTTCAGTCTCGTTACAACAAAGAAACTAGGATGTTTATCCATGACGTAAGGATTCTAGGAGCATGCTGAAAGTCCATGACCACGTAAGGTAAAGAAATGATTGCTTGACATTCTTGTATTATATCCTAAGAGATAAAATTTCCGTTACACAAGTCTTCTTTATCTTGATATTATTTTGATTGTATATTTTGATGCTTAGTAAATCTGATAATTTGCCATTGATCTGATATGACTGTAGACCGGAGCCGCTGGACAGCCAAACTCAAACACAATACAGCATGTAATATAATCAAATTATACACGACGTGTACCTGTTCTATCTGACCCATCCACTACACATCAAAAGTCTCTTTGTCGGTGTGTCTTCTTGTCTTCGAAATTTCACATACGCATGAATAATTTCCCTTGCATGTCATAGTCCGTTTACAGCCATCTTCTGCAAGTTCTTAACAGTTTATTACAGATAGACCTTGATCAGATTCCAGCATGAGTTATTGTGATTTTCTTTTGTTAAGAGTACTTACAGTGAACATGGATATACGAGGGTGAGTCAAATGAAAACCGTAATTTTTTTTTAAAATTTAATTTATTGAGTGAAAGCGGTACACAACTATATCATTTTTCTACATAGTCTACATTTCGTTCAATACAGGCCCTCCAGCGTTTACGAAGTGTATGGATTCCTCTAGAAAAAAATTCTTGTGGTTGTCTGGCAACCACTCATGCACCGCCTGCTGTATCTCTTCGTCAGAACGGAACTTCTTTCCTCCCATCGCCTCTTTGAGTGGCCCAAACATGTGGTAATCACTTGGGGCTAGGTCTGGTGAGTATGGCGGATGTGGAAGACACTCAAAGTGCAAGTCTTGGATTGTTGCAACTGTTGCACGGGCAGTATGGGGCCGAGCATTGTCATGTCAAGGACACCTCTAGTCAAAAGTCCACGTCGCTTTGATCTGACTGCAGGTCGAAGATGATTCTTCAAGATTCTTCACTGATCAAAAAACGAATTACAGAACGTTGTTCTTCTTTCGTGCACGTAACTAGTGGAGCAGCCATTTTCAAATTGGCACTGTGATGGCGATATGTTTGTCTGCATTATACTACCACCTATACGATACTCTTTATAGCAATGGTAACATGTCTGCCAACTTATAGGACAATGGCGCGATATTTCGAATTTTTATCTCAGTTTTACGGTTTTCATTTGACTCACCCTCGTAGTAGGCTTATTAAAAACCATCGAATTGAAATTAACATAAAATCGTGATTTACATAAACAAAATCAGTTATAATCCACGTACTAGTGTATCAAAAGTTTTTTTTTTGGAAGCTTATCAGTGTTTTAGAAGTCCTCATCTTCCTGATGATGGAGGCAGTAAGCACCTCTGAAACGTCGGCAAACTTCTACCAGACTACTTGGCGCAACATCCTAGAAGACAACCATCTTCATAGTCGACGCCGTGAGAACCCGATAACTCACTTAATGAGACTGATGATAATACGTTTATATGAACTTTTGTCAGACGAAAAGAATGTTTAGTTTTGAAATTACTGACTGAACGGTCTCCACTGAGATACATAATTATCTGCATAAATTCCATTTCTGTATTAGCGTACGAAAGAACACGATTCAGTGTAGTTAATTTTGCGTGTTCCCCCCCCCCCCCCCCCCCCTCTCGAGGAATCATTGTCTTGTTTCCTGGTCATGTACCTCTCCTCATGTTAGGGAAATGAGAAGCAATAAGATTATAGTTTGATGGCAACATACACGAAGGCTGCATTTACTGTTGTTCACACTGCGTCACATTCTGAACACTTGTAATGTGTACTCTTTAAAACTTATAGAAATCTTACATGAAACAAGAAAGAATTATCTGTCGGTATTGTTTGTTTTCCAGTTATATTCAAATTTCGTGCATCTTTAATTTATTACTTTTCTAATCTGTTAATAAACTACAAAATTTCGAATCGTCTAAATATTTAAATAACATATTTGTATGTTAGACCTGAACTGCGCTTGATATTCTTTCCTTTTTAGGATCTATCAAACAAGAATAACAGTGAAAATGGCGCGCCTTTTTTGTATAAATGTGATAAACTGTCTTAACTTTTGGCACGTGTAATTAACACCGTGGTCTGGCGATATTGTAATTTTTCGGTCCATCAGAGACATTGTTTATTAAAACAAACATTAACTTCAAAGCAGATGCAGGAATAATTCTCTCCCGCCATAAAACACCCTACGCTGTGGGTACAGCCGACTGGAGAGTGCAACTTCCATTTATTTCTATGGTTAAAAAATTATGCCCCTCTACGCCTCCGCGGCGAAGTGCAGAGAACAGCAAACTTCATATTTTCGAAAGCCTTTAAATTTGACGCCTTCTATTCAACGTATTGTATTACAATTAGATTATCTCGGGAATGTTTTTCACGTAGGTAGTTCAGGAACCACAAATGCATGTCTTGAACATTTCACGGCAACGATTACTTACGAAAACTTGTAGTAGTTGAGATTTTCACGATGGTGAGTCTGAATATTGCTGCTGTCTTCTGGGTTGTTGCGACGTGTAATCTGGTAGATGTTTACCGACGTTTCAGAGGTCCTTGCTGCCTCCATCATCAGGGCTATGAATCGCGCAGCGACCCAGAAAACAGCAATCTTCTTACGAAAAATTGTCCAGTTTTCAGCTGCGTCAGTTTGGAGAAAAATTGGCAAGAATACCTGATGATAGAGAGAGAGAGAGACGGTATCCGAAGTATTGGATTTTTTGCCCCGAATTCATTCGGCTGATCGCTCGGAAGTCTTTATTAGTGTTTGTTTTGCGTTGGGACAAACTATGCATTTAGATTTACGTGACAGTGAAATTGTATAAAGACAATGTTTCTTTTTTTCCTGCTACTGAATGGTCGAATGCTTCATTTTGTTACAGATGACTGTGGTAAAGAGGAAAGTGTGAAGTGCCAGAACGGAGCCTGCCTGGACTCGCAGTGCCATTGTAACGATGGTTTTGGAGGCTGTGGATGCGAAGTTCCAGGTTAGTACCAAGTCGCAGCGTCCACAACAGTTACATTGTAGAGATATTTTAATAATGATCGCTCAAGCATTCAACCATTAAGGCTTGAAAGTTTATGTTACTTGAGGCAGATCCATACGAATTTTTAAAACTATTGTAACATACGTATGTCTAAGACAGACAGCATTGTCTGCTTCTAATGATTATTAACGCATTTTTTAATAATTTGTCTGCATTAGTTACACATAAGCAGACTATTTTGGCCCACTCCTCTATAGTGAATGCTTCATATCACGTTATGTGTTACAGTTTGTCTTTTAGTTTACCTAACGACGTGTTATCAACTGCATAGATTGAATAGCGTTGAAAGGGACAAGATCTGTGACTTGTATTCCTACACAACAAACTGCAAATTTTATTTAAAGAAGAGGTCTTGGAAAATTTGCTGGAATTACAAATAAACTATAAAAATTATGAGTCGGGATATGTATTGTAAAGTTCTTTTTATTACACAGTGCCATTTTCTTCAGTGCAGAAGTCAAAATATTTTCTAGATCGAGAATATCCAGTGAATCTCAAAGTTTGATCACGATGTGGGAATTTAAAATTTTACATTAATGCCATTCTCTAACAATCTCATATGGATCACCACACTAATAACGCTTCCAATTAAGTAAATCCAAAACTAAGGAACTGAATAAAAATCTTAATTTCTTGCCCGCGAAGGTAACAAGTTGTTTTGTAGTGATCCATTTCATCAGATTTATTTTCTTCTGTCTCTGCAAATTTGTGTTCTTAAAATTCAGACTGAGTTTTGTATAAACTTCAGTGAAAAGAAAATTTGTATGTTCACTTTCATCTTCTAGTTTCTAATACCGTGTAGCTGCAACTAACTGCAACAATTTTAATCACATAGCTTTTATTAATTTACTAACGTAACGTAAAGTCCCATCAAAATGGACTGGATTACACATCTGTGTGTAGGACAGCAATACAATTTATTTCAGCATTATCTTTACAAATCGCATTTAAAGCACACAGTTTATAATTTCTTTAGAATAAATTCAATTTGAATACATCTTCATGGCGACTGAAACTAGATTCCTGCCAGATGTAGCAACACAGAACCGAGCGTCTGTTTCCAGAATCCCGACAGTTAAACTATGGTGGCGTCTGTGATGGGGTCTGGCGGAATCTGCCAGACCCCACCACAGACGACACCATAGTATAATTTGCACTTCTTGCTGCAACAACAGAGCGCTCGTACAGTCAAGCGATACGAACGGATATTTGGAATAATGTCAGGAAAATGCATAATTTGTATACTTTACAAACGTATTTCAGTCTTTGGTAGATTACCGCCGGCGCCTTATACTTGTTCATATGAAATGTGTTTGTCAAGTAAGCAAATTACAAATTATGTATAGTTCTAACAGTATAGTGAAAGCTACCTGGTTAAAGTCGTGACAGCGTACAATTTCGTTTAATAAACATATTAATTTTTATTTTCGAATATGATCTAAATTTCTTACCCAAGATTTAAGTTTGGAAATTTCTTATTTCGCGTCTCACAACGTGATTTGTACCAAGTGGTCTTAGATCATATTGTACCTAGCGATACGGAAATTGATCACTTTCACACACTTTCCATGACCGAATGCGCTAATCATAATGCTCTGTACTTGTAACCGGACATGAATTATGAAAGATTTTAAACTTTTACGGCGACAGAATGCAACGAAGACTTCACGGATGATGAACCGTGTGAAAACAGATTTGTGATCAAACGTGTCTGACAGTGAGACTGTCCCTGCTTGAAGATGGCTGTCTTCTTGGTTGTTGTTGATGGAGACAGCTAGTAACAAGTAAACGTCGGTAGACTTTTACCGGATTACGCGGCTCAACAACCGAGAAGACGGCCATATTCATACTCGTCGCCATGAGAACCTGAAATCCCCCTGTCTCTACCTTCACAATCAACGTTGATGACAGTCTCCGAAACAACTTCATTTTTACACTGTTCGTCGTCAAAGAAGACTTCATAGCGGGAATCAGTTAAATTACTTAAACATTATAGGTGCGTTAGCAATGACACTAACTGATGTTAGTCGTGGAATTAAAAGGCGTTCACGAAATAATTGGGAGTAGGTGTATCAAACTTAACAATTTAACCAATTTCGACAATTAGAGTTAAAGTTATCAATTTAAATTCTCTATGTCAGTGTTGGGCAACCTTTGTACACTCGAGACACACTAAATATTGTCGAAGAGTCATGGCTGCACACCAACCCCGTTTTGTATATTGTAAGGAGGGGGGGGGGGAATTGATGGTTTATGTCACTGTTTGGCCGCGATAACTTCTTACAAATCGACCTCAACCTAAAAATGTTCTATTTGATGTTCATAATTATCCATCTATATTATTATGTAATTTAATTTAATCTCTGAGGTTGAAACAGCATCGCTGATTTACTCTACAGTCGATCAGTCTATCTCGTTTTCCGGTACTTTTTTTAAAATGAATTTTTGAGGTCTGATCGTGATTCAACTTCCGCACAGTAATGTGAGTTGTTTGTTCAGACGAATTCATAAATTTGGTTGTTTTCAGTGTGTTGTGCAGAGATAACTGTTGTATTTTATTTTTCAGATGAAAATGAATGCAAGTACAGACCTTGTGACGTATTCGCGCATTGCACCAACACTCTGGGCAGCTTTCACTGTACCTGCTTCCCCGGTTACGCAGGAGACGGTTTCAGCTGTGAAGGTAAGTTGAGTTATCAGCACGCACGCTTCTCAGAATCAGATACATGTCGCAAAAACTGTGCAGAAGAACGCCAAATAATGATAATGTAGTCTGAGGTCGTACCATAATACCCAAATATATTTTTTCCAAGACAGAGGTGTCTGTTTTGTTACAATTTAGCTCCAGTTATTTATTCGCTGATAGGTCTACTATACGGAAAACTTATGGAAGTCAATAAAGGTAATAAAATAAATGTGTATGTATATATCTTCAATTTATTCGCCGTATCCAATGAAAATGCATAGTTAATAAAAATTTGCCTGTCTCTACTCATGAATCACCTATCGAACTGAAAATGTCGAGTTTATATAATGTAACATTGGAGAATTGTAGGAAAATTTGACCAACCATTTGAGTTTTATATTTATTTGAGACAATTTATACTACCTCTTTACGTAATAGCACGTGATTTTCGAGGTTTTCTCAGTATGACTGCAATTAATATTAAAGAATTGTGGGAACATTTGTTTACCCATTTCACTTTACATTTAGATGAAAAAATTAATGCGACCCAGAATTCTTACGCTATGATTACATTTTCTAACTTTCTCAATGATACAGGCTACTTATATTTCTACAAGTTTGCTTCAGTTACGTATTTGCTGATACAATATGGAGAACTTCCGGAATTCGAAAGGAACATTTATAGATTCGTAAGGAATTTAAATAATGAAAGCTCTATAGCCCACCGTCTATGCCACAGTCGTCTAAATTGTTAGCCAAAGCTCCTGAAAATTATTGAGCAACAACGGATTCATAGTCGACCAACACAGCGAAAGAAATTCCTTAAATTCTTCATGAACTTACTCATGTATTACAGGCATTAAATTTCTATATAATTATTTAGTTACGTATAAATTTTTATTTTTCGTTTCTTCGAATTGATCATTCATAGGCTGCTTGCTGTTGCACCCAACGTGTCCGGACTCAGTTATATCACTTTCAACTTCTGTTTATTCAGGGTTCGTTGCCCGTGCATGCTAACTGCAAGTTCAAGTGTGTTTTCTTGTTACCCGTACATCCTCCAAACGAGTATACGCCTCTGGCATTGCAGCAGGGGCCGGACTTTGACCTCCCGAGGTCTGGGTTATGTCAAGTTTAATATGTTTCAAAATTGGAAAGTCGGAATATAGGCCTCGATCTATTATCCAGACTGAAAGAAACTTTAAAAAATAAACTTGAAACTGATGTAAGTGAACGCATTGGTAAACTAAGATGAGTGTGTAGATATAAGATGATCAGTGGTTGTACAATGGAGTAATTTAAATGTTAAAACATTGTCCAATAAGCTGTCGCCTTCTAATGCTATTATAAGTAGTAATAGAAATTCACAGCTGCTACACCGTAAAACTTACATTGCATATTTTTAGGCCCCTCACATCATGAGACCCTAAGCTGTAGCTCCCTACCTCCAACGTATTTTTTTCTCACTGTCAAATAACGGCTTGAAATCTGATTTGGAATTGTTCAGGATTTTCGGTGGTTTAGGCTGTTAGTAACATCGCTTTTTAAGTATATTATGAAAAGTAAAACAATAACTCATAAAATTGTGAAGGAAACTGAAAAAAAAACCCTGAAAAGAACTTTTAAAGAGCAGAAAGTATGTAGAGTATAAGTAACAGCACATGTTAATATATTCGAATGTGCTTATTCTTCACCTGTTCTTTTGTTAAGGTGAAGTTGTGAAATCATAATTTTTATTATGAAAATGTTATAAAAATAAATATATGTAGGGATATATTCCTATCCATAAAAAAATTGGAAGTGCTTTTCGACGTCAGAGTCTCTTTTAAATTGGAGGGTGAAATAATGGAAGTTTTTCAGTGATCTATACCAGTGGTATTTAACCTTTTTTGTTCGCGTACCCCCAGATATAATTTCTCTTCAACTTTTTACCCCCAAAGGTGTTGGTGTATAATTCAAGTTATACATAGTATATAATCTACATCTAAAATAAATTACATTACTGATTATTCAGCGTTTATCATAAAATAATATATATTTTTTTAAATTTCACGTAACCCCTAAGATGTCTTCGCGTACCCCCGGGGGCACGCGTACCCCAGGTTGAATACCACTATTCTATACCACCTCGTTTTATTCACCCTCTTAATTGACACACGCACTTTAGTCCTAACCATGAAAAACAATTATCCTTACTGGTCATTAAAATCAGACTTCAAGCACTAAAGGACTTGGCATACCATTTTTCTGTTATTTACCGAGATGGTGGGCAGCGCAGTAATTGCGTTGTGCATGGTTAGCACGCCAATGAAGCAGCGTTAGACACAGATCGCTTTATGTGTTATGAAAACGGTATGATCAGGCAGGCCAGTAACCAGGCCAGAAATTGTTCCTCAGTTCTTTGCTGCTCTGTACCATTTAGATTAATTTTGAAAGTTGAAAAACTTATATTCTTATGAGAGTACTGACTGCACACATGTGAGAGTTCTATGGTTATCAGAGGAGATGGTGGTATTGTGGAAACCTGTGGGCAATATGCCTCTGCGTGTGCGAAACCCGCAGGAAACTGTCAGATCACACAGTAAACCAGCCAACACGGTTATCCATCTTGAAACGATTCTACATTTTCGAATATTGCAAAGAATAGATGAAACTTTAAAGGTTCCTTTCATGAAAATATTACTCTTTATGTAAATGTCATTAAACTGCATTCTTCGTGTTCATAAAGTAAAAGCTGACCCACTATACGCCATGTAGGCGCTTGGTGGGGGAGGTAGTGTAGCTCCTGTTTATTCTTGACCTCGGCACTAGATGGGGGTTAGTGGTCAGTATCACGCCCCGGCCGCTCTTTACCCCCGGGAAAGGACCCCGGTACCCAATGGATAGAAGAACCGGTCTAGAAGCAGAGGCTAGAGGAAAAATCCTCTGCCCTCGTCGGGATCGAATCCCGGTCGTCCAGTTCAGTCATTGTACTGACTGGGCTACGCCGGCCAATCTAGTTCATAAAATACAATAATTCTATGTCTGTCTATTGTTAAATTTATTACCCTGGTCCTTTATTTAAATTAAGGTCTATAAACTAGGGTCACATATCACCTGTACCTTTTGTGTGGAGGAACATTTTACATCTTTTTTTACAAAAGTAAAAACTTTCTGAAGAAAAACGCATTTAATATCATGATTCTGGTGAAACGATCTGGTAACCAGATGAATGCTCTAGCCGTTGATGTGCCAGTTCTCAGATTTAATAAAACCAAAAGCCCTTAGAAAGCCGAAAACAAAATGGAATTCCATAATATCACCTTCTCCTGTAGCTAAGAAAGTTAATCCAGATAACATGCGCTTCACATATTTGTGACGTACATGTTAGTGAATATGGCTTATTAAAAACAGCACATTCAGTTGAATATATAGTACCCTTACTAGATCATCACGTGTACTACTAATTTACGTAAAGCCGGCCTCAGTCATGATTCATTGTACTTGCACGTAACATTGCGATGTGCCTCAGGTCAGAAAAAGGAGATCGTTTTGTACTGTACGTGATTAGAATAGCAGTTCATCAACTTCCCGACAAGCTCTCTGTACATCAACATGAAATGTCTGGTATAACCACAATGCGTGATACAGACTTTTCTGTTCGTTTCAAAGTATTAAATTAGGTGAGCCACGCTATTGTTGCAGTGGGATAAGAACGTGTTGGCCGCACATGACATGGAAGAACGCAACAGTACCACAGTTACCTTCTCTGCTCGTAATCGAGGTCTTTATGTCACAGCATCGCTGCTGTATCTGTCCTATTGCCACTTGGCCATACCACTCTGAAAAGATTGATATCATGACTGCTTGAAGGAAAGTTTGAAATGAAAGTTTTTACAGCTAGAGAAAATATAATATATTCTTAATGGTGCCAAATGGCGACGGGTTCCATGTTATAACTGCTTTCTAGTAATTACCATCCGATGTTTTATTTTATGTTAATTTGTAACTTTAATTGTTAATTATTAATCTGAAACATCTTTGGCTTTCTTTTTAATTTAATTTTTCATATATTAGCGTATAATGGAATCGTATAAGAACTGCATAATGCTTACTAGTAAAAGTAAAAAAAAAAGTAAAGCTGTCCCACTATACGTCATGCAGGTGCTTGAGGGGAGTGGAGGTATAGCTCCTACTCATTCTTGACCTCGGCACTAAATAGGGGTGAGTGGTCAGCATCACGCCCCGGCCGCACTTTATCCCCGGGAAGGACTCTCATATCCATTGGACAGGAGGGTGGGTGAGCCCCAGAGAGCCATATAATAACATAAACCACCAGTTTCAGTGAAGGAGCTGAGATTACTTCAGTTGCAGTCAATGTCATGCCATTGTCTCATTGTCGTATTTAAAGTTTGGAATGGTCTTCAGGTTTTACAATCTAGCAAATAAACGTTGCTCTTTAACTGAGTCACTACAGAAAGCCGAGTAAACACTCGATTGACCAGGACTTCCGCAAAGAAGTCCATGATTATTTGCCTGTTCAAGAATGTAGAATAAAAACCTCAAGTACAGCACAACCTTCAAACGCCACCCCTTGATCTAGTGCAATGAAGTTCGTGTTTCTAAGAATTAAGTTGCGTAAGATATGTTTTATTATTAACCTACAATCCATGCTTTCATATCGCTTTCTTTCAACGATAATGTCGATTGCTTAATAGAATATTAATTCATTCTTTTCTGCTCAGTTCAGACAAATTCTTGTAAATGACGACCTCGTAATCTGCTCTGAAAGAAAAGACTTTGATAAAAATGTTTTCTTGTCCCGAGTGAACGAATTTAATCCACAAAACCTCTAATAAAAATTCCGAAAGTGAAAACGTTTTTAATACATCTTGTTACATCATACAGTGACCATAATGAATTGATTTTCAAGCTCTCGAAACAAAAGTCCAGAGTCAAGATCTGACGTGCCGGCGTGTTATGGAATGTACTGTTTCCATTTATTAAATATGTCAATATGCATGTTGGCGAATGGATTTTGTTGGTCCGGGACAGGTACCGGTGGAAGGCTTTTGTTAATGCGGTGATAACCTTCGGGTTCCCTAAGCCATCTAGTTATTTAGTTAATATGTACGGTAAATTTTACTTTGTCTACTTTCACTTAACGCGTTTTACATTTGAGTCTCGGCATGTTAATGTCAAAATTAACTCCCAAATTCACATCTCTGTTAATAGGCACAGTTCAAATCTGTAGTTCTCTTAACCACAAGACTAATTTCATGCGTATTCCAACGACACCAACGCAGTTCACTTAAGGTACAATTTGGCTGCACGCGACAGAGACAAGCGACCGAGGCAGGCGACAGAGTTACGAGACCGAGACTGGTCGCTTCCTGTCTGCTCTCTGTACAATCGTATGAAGTACAATTACGAGCGCGAGACAAAGACAGGCGACAGAGACAAAGCACAGGAGACCGCTCTCGGACCAGTAGTGTCTCGCGACGGGCTCAGGCAGCACGTGTGTTGTTGAGTAAAATAATGGCAGAAATTAAATTTACTGGTGACCAAGATGAGCAATTGGTAGAATTAGTAGCAGTAAACCGACCACTGACCACCAACAAAAAGATCCTTCTTCACGTCTGGTTTTCAATATTGAACTCCTATGTTTTCTTTGTTTCATTCTCAACAAATCACACAGCAACACGTCATCTTCTTCTTATTCTTCGATTAACCTTTTTAGAAGCATTTTTGTACTCATTTTTCACAGAATATGTGCACGTATGTCTCAACAAAACAAAGAAAACAAACACTTTGCCGCATGTCTCGGTCGTCACCTCAAAAGTGTGTGGCGACAAGCTGCGATGTGTCCGTCTCCCGTCTCTGTCGCCTGCCTCGGTCGCTTGTCTCTGTCGCGTACAGCCAAATTGTACCTTAACTGTCGGCGCAGGCGACCGGTCTGAATAAAGCGCCGCTCGTATAGCGACTCTTTTAAAGAGGGAGATGGAGTAGAAAAAAAGGAGATGGCATAAAAGAAATGGCGAAGCTAGAATAGGGAGGTCGTTGCTCTTGTTGGCACAGGGCGTTGCTCTCGTCGTCTGCAAGCAAGCCTTTACGGATTTCTGCTGCTGCAACACTCATCCTGTACGAAAACGCATATGGTGGTGTAGGCTGCATTTTTTTCTTTTAAATTCTTGAGGTTTCAAGCACTGACGTGAGTCCATTAGTTATTCGTATTCTTGAATATGTTGGATATAAAGCTTACAAGCATTTTTGGTTCTATTATTCCCACAGCTTAAGCCATACCTTTTGTTTCAGCAATCCAAAATAAAATCAGTGCAGATAATTACAAATTTGGAAAGTTTAGAACATATTTTTACACTTCAAAGCTTTTTGCTACTTAGTGATAGTTTAAATGGCTTAATAGATTATTCAAATGGACTGGACGTGTGCTTACATTAGATTATAGCCCGCAATGGCTTTGTCAATTGACGCCATTGTTGTGGTCGCGTGTGTAGGCGTACAAAAATAAATATTCATTTGGCTTAAAGCAGTTTTCCGAGAATATTCAGCCCGAAACGTGTCACTGTTAGCATGCCATTTAAATACATGTTGCTGTTCTCAATATGTATTCAGTTGTGTTTCGTTTGTCATAGTTGTAGTAGGCATAGGTTAAAGGCGTCACCAATGCTGAGATCTTAGTACTAACGGAAGTAATAGTTAGCTTCTATCTCTGGACAAAGCACCACAGTGTTCATGGCAGGGCGAGTAAGAATTGCAGTATCTGTGTACAGAACCATGTCTACCAACAAGTGAGAAGAAAGTTACCTTCAACAAAAGTTGCCACGGATCCTGCAATAACCTATTAAATATACCAGGTCTACAAAAACAATTCTTAATGATGATACAACAAGCATTATCACACTAATACAGATGCGAAAATTTAAAAGAAGGGGTATTCGAATTTAAAAGTATCCGTATAGTTTATGGACATTTACTGAAATTAGCTTGTGCACCACAGCGAGCATGTCGATGTTGGTTTATTTCGCTGGAGCTTTAAACTAGAAATTTTTCTTGTTTAAGCGTCAAACTATACCACGAATCAAAGTCATGAAGCAACCTACAAATGTTAAAAGAAAATTAATAGTATTAAGTACATGAAAGATGCGCATACTACATTACTGCTGGGACAAAGGAGCGTAAGTAAAGCTGCAACTATGGTGTGAGGCATAGCCACAGGTGATATGAATGTTAGTGCAGAACACAAAAAGATAAGGAAGCACTGAATTTGTATGGCACTAAATGACGTTTGTCAGATGTGTGATGACAAATAAAGTTGTAAATATTCGGAGACCCTATGACTAGAGGGTCATCAGCACACTCTGGCCTCCTTTTACTCCTGGGGAAAGGGGAACCTTGCATTTATATCACAGGAGCTGAGTGAGTTCATGGGCCAAGATGGATGGTAGAGACATTGAAAAAGTTTTCGAAAGACCTTTGCCACATAGTCAACCCTAGCTATGTACGTTGCAACGAGTTTATCACTGGGCTAATATGGCTCACAACACAACCGTACAAAAAGTTAGAGTTATTAAATAAGTTCATCACTTATGTCTTAAATATTTAAAACTTCCATGAGATAATTTCTAGTCGGATGTGGTGCACTATACAACCTCTGAAGGCTGCAGAAAGATATAGAAGTAAGGTGACAAACCAGCCTGTTTTAGCAGGTGCATTGTGGGAGGGCCATCAATCACAATATTTTTCATATTCTACATTTAACCGCATTAGGAACAAATTTAGCCAGCCGCAGTGGCCACGCGGTCTAAGGCATGGACCTCGTGCGCCTGGCCGCTGGGACCGTGGGTTCGAGTCCCACTCAAGGCATGGATGTTTGTCTGCGTCTTTCTGTGTTTGTATAGGTAGAGGCCTTGCAGATAGGGCTGATCACTCATCCAAGGAGTCTACCACTGTCCAAATAGATCAATTGAATAAATAAAAAACCTCGACACCTACGGGTAAAAGAGGGTGAGAGAAAGAGGAACAAATTTAACCAGC
>NW_019059680.1:1050421-1068325 GCF_000696155.1 Zootermopsis nevadensis
GACATGAGATATGAACCTGAGGCCCCCTGAATACAAAGTGAGAGTGCTAACCTTTTTAACCTTGATTTTCAGTCAAGTTATACTTATCATTTCTAATTCAAGGACAGTAACGGTAAAAATGGAATGGCTGACTAGTTATTTATACATAAATGAAATAGCATTCAAAAGCTTGTTATTAATTCTTACAGGCAGTGAAATGCAACTTTTCATCTTCTTACTGGAGCTTTTTATGCTGTAAACAATAAAAATTGAAATCATTTTACAGTACATCCATATATAGACTGTATAATCTAAGCTCATATATTGTCAGGGTGATTAAGTCGAGAAGAATGAGATGGGCGGGGCATGTAGCGCGCATGGATGGGACAAAAGGTGTGCACCGGGTATTATTCGGGAAGCCTGCGGGAAAAGACCGCTGGGGAGACCTAGACGTAGATGGGAGGATAATGTCAGGCGGGATCTATGGGAGATAGGAGTTGAAGAAGATTGGATTTTGTTGGCCCAGGACAGGGTCCGGTGGAGGGCTTTGGTTAATTCGGTGATGAACCTTCTGTGTAAAAAATGTTATTATTCTCATACAATACCAGAATGCTTCGGGTAGCTGATGTAAGATCTTCTTCTTCTTCTTCTTCTATGGCTCTCCGGTCCATATTCGGTCCATGGCCTCCTCAATTCTCCTCTTCCATTTGGTCCTCTGTTAGGTCCGTCTGTCCGAGGCTGTGATTGAGGTTTCGAAACATCTTCCTTTTTATGGTGCAAGGTTGTTAGCCTTGATAACAAACCCCCAACCTGGAGGACCAGGGTACCTGTCTTAGTCTGACCTCTTCCCCTCGACCCTACCAGTAGCCATGCTACTACCAGCATTGCTCTTGGGGTCACTGAGGTACTCAAGCCCCACCACCACGACAAGGTGCAGGTACCATTAAGTGGGGAGCTGATGCAAGATAAAATGTAAAATTGTTGACCACACTTAAAGAGTTCATGTCCGACACTTCTGCAGCAAGAGTAATTTATTCAGTGTAATTAAAAATTCGGTCTATATTATAGAAGACAATTCCAGTTCTTAATGGAAATGACTTTATGCCATTGTATAAAGAACACCAATCTTTTCAGTTCTGTGTATAATTGAAATCAATTGCTGTTTGCATAATAATCCCTGTAATTTATATTAATCTCATTTGTTGTTATTTAACTAACATGGTAACCTACTGCTCATTCCACTTAAATTTACCATATCTTGACATACAGACAAGATAATTTAAGTACCTCTTAACACTACATTAAGTGCAGTCAGGGATTTCATTATTTTCTACTATCTTAGCTTCAGCAAAGGGGCACTGTCCTTGGGGCTAAGGCCTTCAAAACAGTGAGTTTCTTGGTGTTATAAGGTGGCTGTCTGGTCTTTCAGTGTGTCCACTATTTAGTCTTATTATTACGAAATACGATGTACCTTAAGAGCAATTGAATTTACAGCAGTTGATACTGTAGAAAAATGGAATGAATATCAAGTGTATTGGTGAATATTAAATACAACTAATAATGAACAATGTATTTCGAAATATTGTATCATAATTTGCATGCAAACCAATGTGTTGAACTTTTCAGTGACCAACATCTTTTCTTGAATAAGTCAAACAGAGTTTACGCATGTTGAAAGAATATGATATTCGTATTCCAGATATCAATGAGTGTGACGACCCTGCTGTGGCAGCCAGGTGTGTTGAGAATGCTGAGTGCTGTAACCTGCCAGCACACTTCTTGTGCAAGTGTAAACCCGGGTTTGAAGGCGATGGGGAAGTGCAATGTCAAGGTAAATAGCACATTTATTTTGTACGATCTTTGTCATCAGATGATAACCTGTACAAATGATTATATAGTGGTAACTTAAGATTTCAGTATTGTTGCGTTTTATAAAGGGGTAAATCATTATCCTTACCTACTCATCATTCTGTTCTCATCTCATTTTACACTATGTAACCTGTGCTGTTGAAACAGCATTGTTAAGTTGTTTAAGAACTGAAAGGAGACATAATTTTCATTACAAACAAATTAAAGTTATGCAATAAATTCACTTATAAGTTCACATAATGGTAGTCATTAGACAGTAAATTAATACGTTGTGATAACAACATATTGCACTTCAGGCTTGTAATTTATCTAAAATCATTTCATGCTACAATGAATTGGATCAAGCCAAAAGACTCTAAATGTGCATAGGTGTGATATTCCTTTAATGTGTTGACTCATGTCTTGACCTTCACCTCTTCAGATACCGAGTCAGAAGCTCTGTTTCATTACTAGTTACCTTTAGCTCATCGTTTATTTATACAGTTGTTTCGTCAATGTTATTTGACCTCATGCTGGAAAAGGAAATGAAGTTGTTCTGATGTAATGCACTTTAAATAAAATTCTTGTTCTGTGCTTAGTCATTTGTAACATGACACATTGTTATACGGGTAAAGTCCAAGAAGGATTTGAGTCTGTAGAATCGAATATGTGAAACTGTTTAAATATGATTATTTTCAAAACATTAACCTAGATTTCTAATCTATCGTAGTGACAATAAAATTAATTGTGTTACTTGAATTTTACTCATCCTCAGACATAACTATAATAACTATGTAAGATTTGAGGTTTTCACAGCGGTGTGCATGAAGATTTCTGTCTTCTGGTTGTTGTACTGTGTAGTCTGGTCGATGTTAACCAAAGTTTCAGAGGTCATACTGCCTCCATCATCAGGGCGATGAAACGTTGGTTAACATCGACCAGACTACACAGTACAACAACCAGAAGACAGAAATCTTCATGCATAACTAGTTACATTATAATTGTACATATCCTACATGTTTCAACTCTCTGCATAATCATTCTATTATCCCACACTATATAGTCTGAGCTACTGACAGTGTCATTAAATAAACCAGAAGTTTTCATGGGCAACACAAACTCTGCAAGGAAACTGTTGGTTTTACAAAAATATATTTTAAAAACCTAAGAACTAATATTCTGATTTTCACAGGAATCGCAAGAAGATACCTTTACTGTATTTGTTAATAATAATATTTTCAGGCATCAAATATTACTGTTTTATTCTATCTAACTGTAATACAGAATAAATGAAGCAAGATTAAGGAAAATGAATATGTTTAATGGGAAATATTTGTAATCTTTCATAATGCTTCTGCCTATGAAACAAGCTATATGCAAACATGACACAATTTGTTTAATAAAATTAATTACTTTTTCAGATATCAATGAGTGTGAACATCCAGGGGCATGTGGAATAAATGCAAATTGCGAAAACATTCCTGGAAATTATACATGCAGCTGCTTAGAAGGCTTCATTGGAAATCCCTTTGATGGGGTAAGATGTAGATATATCTGTAATACATGGGAAGAAAAACATTTTTGAATTAATTAGAAGTACTGTCAGATTAAATAATACATCTGAAATGTTGCAATAAAATAATTAAAGTCATGATAGTACTGTAAGTATAATATCCTTAAGAAAATGCCATTCAGGTAAAATTCCAACCCTTGGCCCTTATTTGCTTGAGATATATTATATCATAAAATGCATTGTGTTAAATCACAAATGACTCACATAAAGTCAAAACATTCTAGAGAAAATATTAGGAGGTAATGTTGAATCATGTATTATGACTACATATTTGATTTATTTAAATTAATGTGAATTAAAAAATATTTGTAACATTGGCACAACGATTGTGATAATAATTATAATCTTTATTTGCATTTGTGGATTAGCTGTTTATGAATCTGTTGCAACTCCAAAATTTCTTTAGTCTTTCTGTTCGTTGGTCTAACATAAAATCAATTGATATGATATATTAAAGTTATAATAACGTTTAATTGGGAAATTGTATGTCCATGAATAATTTTACAACTATATATGAATTAAAGTGGTAAATGAAAGGGAAAAGTTTGTTTCATAATAGTATAATTTTTACATGTATTTCTCCCTTTCCACCTCAGTGCGTTGACCAAGATGAATGTGAGGACCAACATGCATGTGGGCCTGGTGCTATTTGTACAAACCTCCCAGGTGGACACAGGTGCGAATGCCTAGCTGGCTTTGATGGTGACCCATACACCACAGGCTGTGCAGATGCTGATGAATGTGCACGCAGTCCATGTGGAAGGGATGCTCTCTGCAGTAATATGCCTGGAAGCTATAGATGTTCATGTCCCCCAGGATATGTTGGAGACCCATTTCATGAATGTGCAGGTGAGCTGTTTAGTTTACTCTTATTCTGTCTCCTGTTGGACTACTGTTGTTGAATGTCATAATTAAGGAATGCGAGGTACAGATAACATATTTAAACGATAAATATTTTTGTCAATTTATTTTTGACAGAATATAACAGCATGAAAATACTTTCATTAATATCATTGTAAATATACTGTATTGTGAAATCATCTCAGGGAAAGCACATTAACATCAGATCTTGAAAAGACGTGAAAGTTTCCTCTCCAGGTAGCGGCACTAGTCTCGTTTGCTTTTCAACCAAAAATGATGCTTAACCCTTCTGATATTAAATTCAAAGAGAAGATATTCTACAATAACCATAGAACAGTAATAATGAAAGGTATTTGCTAATTTTTTTTTAAAATTTTGTGATAGCTATAGCTTTTCTGGTTTTTGATTGTACAATGTTTGGTGAGAGACCAACAAATGATTCTGTCAAAATTCTACTCATTGCTCTAAACAGATCATTCCCACTCATTTCACAGTGCTACATAATGAATGACAAAAGTTTTTTTTAAGAATTCTGGAATGTGTTTTCACATTTGAATAAAAATTTTCTTGGATATTATCCACCGTCTAGTAAATAAAATATAAAACGTAAAATGACGTTTCAGAGATGGGGCTCTATCTCCGTCTTCAGTTGGGCCCACTAGACAGAGCTAATCCCTATCTCCCGACAAACTAAAAAAGTGAAATTCCCGGAATATAAGAAGATCACCACACCATTCATCCGTGGGGCGTAAAAGAATAAAATAGAAATAGTAGACACACAATTCGTTAAACACGAAAAAAGCCAAACAAAAACAAAGACTCACAAAGGTGGGAATAAATACACATGACCATTAAGTTGAAACCCGCTGCATAATTTGGACTTCTTCCGAGATATTGTGTGTTTTCACATATTTGTTAAAATCATATATAATTATGACCAATGGGCTTTTTGAGAATGTTAAATAAAAGTATACTCTGTAACTGGGTTTTCAACCTGAGATGGACTAGAAAAATTGTAGTCAGTTTTATAGTATTCAAACTATATTTGACTCTGAAGAACAACAAACTGAATTACTTGAGTTTAAAAACTATTGTTCTTACAGATAGCTATTAAGTTTGAGTTGTGAAATGCTAACACATTAGCACTATAAATATGTATTAATCTGAAAAGCAGAAACAGATTAATTCAGTTCTCTTAGATTTAAGATATGTTACAATAAGTCTAAAATAATGTTTTCTTTGCATAACTTAAATCTTTAACAGACATTAATGAATGTGAGAAAGCCAATGGTACAAGTCAGTGTGGAGGGAATGCAGAATGCGTGAATACACCTGGTAGCTTTACATGCGAGTGTCCAGCGGGCTACACAGGGCTGCCCAATCAAGAGTGTCTTGACATAAATGAATGTGGCCGTTCCAATACTTGTGGCATCAATGCCAAATGTTTCAACATTCCGGGATCATTCAAGTGTCTGTGTCCACATGGATTCAGTGGAGAAGGCAGTTCATTTTGTGAAAGTTAGTCTTGTTGATTCTCATGCAGGTTCCTCTCATTTCTTCAGCCGAGATTACCTACATTCTCTTTTATTATTTCTGTAAGCATGTCTGCCAATGGAATGTCAAATATATTTCAGCTTCAAGAAGGTTTCTTCTACTTTGTACCATTCTGTGGAATGCTTTGTGATGCTGATGAATTTTTCCATCTGCGTTCTTGTAAAGTGCTTGTATGGAAAATGCAAATTTCTTATTTTAAGTTATTACATTGACCTTGTCACTGAAAGATGACTTCAACAAATCGTTTATTGGGTTATGTATATTGCTTTCTTCTGCAGATATTGTCTGTCATCCTTCTAGCGTAATTTTGAAAACTTGCTAAACTCCCTAAATACTTCTTTTCAGTATATCTGTCAAACTGTGCTTGTATGTATTATTCTTATTTGCTTGTAGTTGTTCATATTTGAGCGAAGGACTCCTGTTTGCAGCTCAGTTATATATTTTTCATTTGTAGTTATACATTGTTTTGGAAGATAGAATTTTCAGGATTCTTTTATTCAAAGGAAAAGTTTCTTCTTTTTTACAGTTAATGTCTTGTCAGGAAGCAGTGACTCTTCGTCATGTAATGACATTGTGTATTATTTCTACTGTTTATCTCATGTTCATAAATGTTATTATCAATAAAATTGCTTCTTCTTCCAGTTCTGCTGATCTTCATGTTTTAGACTTATTTGTCAGTTTTCTGTTTACAGTACATATCTTGGTTTTATCATCTGTCCTGAACTTCTATATGTCTTATTATTTATTATTATGCATGGTAAAACTGTTACTCATTTGTTTTTGTAAATCATGTTAAGGTGAGAAAGTTTGAATAGCAGATTCTACAACTGATTCTTATTTTGAGCAATAGAAGTACTATAGTAACCACTAATAAACTAATAGATAATTGTGGTGTCCAGTCCATTTATTTTAACATTATTTCCAAACTTATAGATATTTTATCCATCTTTCATTCAGAGTTTTTAAATCAGTGGGTCAGAATATCTTATGACAATTGCAGATGCTCTTAAAGGATATTGGTTTTCTTGCATTAGTTGTATACACTTGGACAGTGTATTCAACTAAATACAGTGTGTCCGTAAAATAATGGTGGGGTAACAAACAGTCATAGTTTTGGAACAAAGTAAGATAGAGACATGAAATAAAGAGAAACTCTCCAAGAATCTTACCTGTTCAGTAGATTTCGATATGCGCTCCTTTACTTGCCCTGCATACATCAAGATGATATTCAAGCTCTTGCAATACAAGACCGAGAACATCCGGTGTGATAGATGAAACAGCTTAAATGATCCGTTCTTTGAAATGGTCCAAATTTGTTATTTGGACAGAGAACACTTGTTGCTTCACATAACCCACAAATAAAAATCCATAGGGGTAAGATCTGGAGAGCGTAGAGGCCAGGCTATCCACCCTCCTCGTCCGACCCATCGCTGAGGAAATGTTTGGTTTAGGTAATCCCGCACGAATGTGGAAAAATGTGGAGGAGGTCCATCTAAGTGGAGAATGAAATTCTCCGGTATTTGGGGCGCTGCAAACCCTTCTAACATATCCAGGAAGTTCTTTCCCATCACAGTTTGTTCAGCAAAAAAGAAGGGGCCAATAACTCTGTCTCGTCCAATTGCGCATCACACAATAACTTTTGGGCTATCACGTTGATGTTCCATAATCACATATGGAGGTTCATTACCCCATATTCTAACATTATGCTGATGGACTCGTCCCGAAACATGAAACGTAGCCCCATCACTGAACATAAACTTGTCTAAAAATTCCTCATCATGATCTAACCTATCCAGAATGTCTGTAGCAAATTCTAATCGTTTAATTTTGTCCTGTGGATAAATTTTATGTAACACCTGAATTGCAGTGCCCCAAATACCGGAGAAATTAATTCTCCAGTTAGATGGACCTCCTCCACATTTTGCCACATTCGTGCGGGATTACCTAAACCAAACATTTCCTCAGCGATGGGTCGGAGGAGGAGGGTGGATAGCCTGGCCTCTACGCTCTCCAGATCTTACCCCTATGGATTTTTATTTGTGGGGTTATGTGAAGCAACAAGTGTTCTCTGTCCAAATAATAAATTTGGACCATTTGAAAGAACGGATCATTTAAGCTGTTTCATCTATCACACCGGATGTTCTCGGTCGTGTATTGCAAGAGCTTGAATATCGTCTTGATGTCTGCAGGGCAACTAAAGGAGCGCATATTGAAAACTACTGAACAGGTAAGATTCTTGGAGAGTTTCTCTTTATTTTGAAGATTATTTCATGTCTCTATCATACTTTGTTCCAAAACTATGACTGTTTGTTACCCCACCATTATTTTACGGACACACTGTACATAAATAATTTAATAAGGATTGATTGAAAATTATTTCAGGACTTAAGTTGAAAGTATGCCAGGGCACCTGCATTTAAAATAATTACGTAGGTTTACTTACACAGAATTTTGTTTAGACACATTGCAATTGTTAAAATATATTGAATATAATAATGTGAACATGAAATATGACTTTCAGATGTAAATGAATGTGATGGCACCCCATGTGGTGAGAATGCTTTGTGTATAGACACTGTTGGCAGTTTTGTCTGTACCTGTAAAGAAGAATTCACAGGTGACCCATTTAGAGGATGTGTTGGTGAGTAGAATAAAATAAAACAGAATCAAATTTATTTACATTTCTTCACAGTGCAAGCCAAGACTGTAAAACATGTCATAATATGAGTAAAATGCTTAGTAGAAAAACAATAATTAATACTAATGAAAATATAAATGCACAGTTATTTCAGCTGTTTATATAAATATTTGTAATATTTAAGAAGTCTAATTTGATTTAAATTCTTCTATAGTGGAAGGATAAAGTAACAGATCATTTTACAGTTCAGGCTAAAATTTAACCACATTATAATTTAAACTTATGTTAGATGAAAGAGTATTGAATCACTTTATTAACATGTATATTTAAATGGAGTGGGTGACAAAGAGCCCCTTGCACTATGACCATTAGTTGATCTTTTGTGTATCCCCATTCTTCTGATCTGCCAGTAGTCATAATGTACTTAGCAGAATCTCATGAATATCACCTGGTACCAGAAAATGTGTGCCCAAATGGTGAAATCATAAGTCTGGTGGCCATAGTCAAGGCCTCCCTATAGATCCCAGGTCTTGTGAAGTCCCTGGATCTTTGAAGACGATTAACCTCTTAACTAGGATAATGCTCTCAGACCATATACCCCAGCTGCCATAAGCCCCCAGCACTACTTTAGTTCTTTCTAGTTTTAAGCTTTTTTTGTGCTTATTAGGTAAGGCCTATCTATGGAACAGTTGTCTTCTCAGCATCCTTTGTTTGGCTGATGCTGTCAGCTCACCAATGTGGTTTGCCAGAATTACTGGCTCCATGCTGAGCGGGATCAACCTTAAAGTCTAAACTCTGTGTGTCTTATGAGCACATTGGCAAGGGCCCCCTTGAATTTATAAAGTGCCATGTATCCCACTTTCCGTATGCCCCTGGTACTACTTTGTCTGTCCCTACCTTATTTATGCATAGTCAACACAATTGGCATATGCAGGTCATGTTTGTGCCTTGTATTTATACTATGCAAGTCAGAATTTTAAATTTGTTCATGTTTTCCATGATGAACAACAATAAAGAGAGTAATAATTTGCTTGCAAGGGGAAGTGATATTTACTTCCAGAAAATATAAATTATTAATAATTACCATATTCTTTTGACTTGCCATGCACAGGACAAAAATTTGTCACAAAACTCACAGGAACTATTAAAATGTGCAGTAATAAGAAACTGAAGCAGAAAGTTGATTTCCATGGTTAAAAGTGATGTCTGTGTTATTTTCAGATATCAATGAGTGTGTAGCTCTGGACAAACCATGTGGAACAAATGCATTCTGTGAAAATTCATCACCAGGTTATAACTGTATCTGTCCACAAGGATATACAGGCAAACCAAATCCAACTGTTGCATGTGAACAGGTGGATGTAAACATTCTGTGTAAATCTAACTTTGACTGTGTGAACAATGCAGAGTGTATAGATGGGCAGTGTTTCTGCCAGGATGGCTTCTTAGCCCAGGGGGCTGTCTGTGTGGATGTAGATGAATGTCAGAATCAGCCATGTGGCCCCCTAGCCATCTGCACTAACACACCTGGAAGTTTCCATTGTGAATGTGAACAGGGCTTTGTGGGTGCACCACCCAGGATGAAATGTAAAGGTATGGAATCACTGTCAATATTATTTTATGTATTTCTTAGATAGTTCACTGTTTAAAATATCTGTCCTACTATTGTTATTAATTTTGTAATTGTTTTTAGCAATGAGGTATTACTATTATGTTCATCATGTCTGCATTTGTATATTTAACAGCTCCTACTCGATAAATGGTTTACACTAAAGTTCAGCACAATGAGTCCATAAGATTTATCACAGAAATGTAATGTTGGTTACAACTGGTTAACATCAATTACAATTTTATTTGAACACTGAATCACATGTTTGGATATATTTTTATACAGCCATACAACTTACTACACAAACATTCATAATGTCAAGATTGAAGTGTGGGAGAAGTATTAAAAAAATTTGAAGTCATGTCCACTTAAGTCTTTACACCATTGCCCTAATTACTTAAGAGCTAGTGGTCACTGTTATTAGCAAGATTTTCAGTATATTGATACAAATTGAGATACGTAATGTCATACAGCTCTAACATATTTATTATAGTTATATAATATCAGACTACTGCAGCCAGTCTATAAGATGAAACTTAGCTTACTATGATGAATGAATGAGGTACATAATGAGGGTAAGATGACTCTTTTCTGCCCCCATTCTGTAAGCTGTAGTTCTCTGCTTTTACCCTGTTATTTTACAATATTGAGAAATATTTTATATTACTTCACAAACCTTGGCACCCTATTCAATAGCCTCCTTTGTAGGAGAGAAAAGATATACTAAACAAGTGTTCAGCTGCATTAGAGCCAATTAGCTAATCAACCAAAAGATGGCAGGAGATGCTTGAAATTAACCAGAAATGGTAGGAGAATCTTAAAATTTTAGCAGTTACTTTTGGGTGCTTCAATTAGAAGGGACAAAAATCTAAGTGAATAGGGAATTTCAGATACTTTAGGCAGGAAATGGTTATTGAAATATGAGATATTTAACTTGTAATAAGTAAATAATTAACATTATTGAGCAATTTGCTGGGCTATAAATTACACAGCTAACATATCTATAATATGCACAGTTGTAAATAATTAATTCCTTAAAAAGTTATGATTTACTCACAGTGTCATGGTACACAGGTTTCAACTACAGAAGATGCAATTAATGCAATAATAGTATGTTACCATGTTGAAATGTTCTTTACAGCTCCCTGTGAGGATGTGAAATGTGGATCTCATGCTTTCTGCAAGCCTGAAGGTCAAGAAGCATACTGTATTTGTGAGGATGGATGGACTTTCAACCCAAATGATGTTGCTGCTGGTTGCATAGGTGTGCTTTTCCATAACTTATTTTAATGGCTAATCCAGAAATGTATTTAACTAAATTTACATTTATTTTAAAATATATTTATTCTGGGACTGTTATGATCACTGTAATCTACTCTGCATTCTTGTAATTCCTCTTTTATTCACTTCCAGATATTGATGAATGTGACAAGCGAAATGGGCCATCAGGTCGTTGTGGTACCAATGCTGAATGCACAAACACTCCTGGAGGCTTTGCATGCCAATGCAAGCCTGGGTTTTCAGGAAATGCCTACAAGCAATGTCTAGGTGAATATCACTACATGGTTTTCTTTTAAGATTTTAAATTTCACTGTCTCTTATCCCTGCCTATTAATCTCAGTCTAGTAATTGGGACAGACTAAAAAATACACTGCCCTTAGAAATGATGATATGTTGTTCTCTATGTTGAATCTATATGACGTGAAATATAAGTGAACAAGTCATTAAAATTACTTTTAATTGAAACTGGCTGAACTCAACTCATAGATATATTCTTAAATTTTGTGTTAAGCAGCTGCTGCATATTTGAAATTTCTTAAGATTTACCACAGGCAAAAATCTTACTTACTTCAGTCCACCACACATACATTCTCTTTTATAAAAGTAAATTCATAAATCCTTATAATAGTTCTGTAACCATGTTAGCAAATTAATGTTTCATGTCTAGAAACAAATATGCATAAATGAAGCCTCCACAGGTACAAATTTGGAAACAGGTATATTTTCCAAAGTTAAAATAATCAGTGTCCATTTGTGTAATCAGATAAGGAATGCAGGTTAATCAATCTTCATAATGAGTCACATGAAATGTGGGGGGGGGGGGGGGGGTTCTAAAAGTTGCTCTGCCATATAAGATTTGAGGTTTTCACGGCGGTGAGTCTGAAGATTCCTGTCTTTTTGCTCTGCCGTAGTTTTATTAATGAAAATATTTTGTTAGTTTAGAAGATTGAGAGGCATATTTGATTTAATCGCATGCCCAGATGTCACAAATTTAGAAAAGAAGCAACTTAAAATTAAGAAACCATGAAAGCTGGCCTGCAAATCATTTGAAATTTGAAAGTAAAGTGTCATGTTGCAACTAAATTTATAAAAATACAGAATTTAAATAGAACATGAACATAATAAACTTATTATTCAAACTATAATTTCTTTTGGTTGTAAGTGTTTATCCCTAAGAGGTGAAAGAGATAGTGACCTCTAAATGTTCTGAAAGCAACATCAGATATTGGCAGTAATTTTTGTTCCTTATTACCTTAGAAGTTTTACTGAGCCAGAAATTTCTAAGTGACAAAAACCACTTAAAGTACAAAATGTAAAGACAGCCATCTGTAACTCAATATTTTTTAATAAATTTACAGTCATGGTGAATTCTGCTGACTGTTTCTCGGTGTTAACCAGCTACAAAAATGGACATGTTTGGAGTGGAAGAGTTTAGTATTCATATTAAGTATGTTTAAGAACATAAAATTACAGAATACTTTCTGTAATTTGAGCCTTTAATAAATGTTACGAGTTCAGGTTTAGCTGAGACACATTATAATATCTTGAGAGGTAGGGCTTAAAAATCAAATCCCTATCATAACAAGGATATGACAGTACTTCAGCAATGAGTATCAAGCTAAATGGTGAATAATTGAACATTTGCCAAAAGCACCTATATGCAGTTTACATCTGCTGTGCTGTTCGTAATCTGAATTCAACCATCACTAAGATTTGTTTAATTGCTATCACAAGAAATTACATGGAAATTTTTCTCAATAGATTTCTGAAAATTCTTGCCTGTTACAAGGATCAGCAAAATAATCTTGACTGAAATTTGCTTATTTATTTTTCCAGATATAAATGAATGTAGCCGTAGTGATACGTGTGGTGCGGGTGCCCTTTGTCAAAACATGCCAGGTTCATACAAGTGTGAATGTCCTGAAGGATCTGTACCAGATCCTGATCCACAAACCAAGTGTACTGGAGTGGTCACCTGCTCTGCAGACAAAGACTGTCCAGGAAATGCAATCTGTGATGATCACAAGCGTTGTCTCTGTCCAGAACCCAATGTTGGAAATGAATGTAGACGTAAGTAAAAGGAAATTAGCTTCATGTGCTGTATACACCTCGAATGAGCAATTCATAAACGTTTTAAAATAATGTTTACACTTTAGAATAAATCTGATTGGTAATAAACACCAAAGAAATATATTTTACTTAATACAAAATAACTATTATTACCAAAAGGAAATAAGCCTGCAAAACCTTTTATTTTAATTTAATATATAATTTATCTTAGGTACTGAAGATAACTCATATCAAGAGATGAATAAGTTATGAATACTTATGACAGAAGTTGTATTTTTGGTTTGAGTTTAAGTCAGTACATGATAATGTACACTTAAAGTTTAGACTTGTGTGTAAGATTAGAGTAATGAGTAACAATAGGGCTTTTTCAAATGTAATGGAGTTTATTTCATTTCTTAGATCCATGTGAGACTGTATTCTGTGGTCCAAATGCACAGTGCATGCTGATCAACAATGAAGCAAAGTGTCTGTGTAGCACTGGATACACAGGCACGCCCGATGGAGCTAGTGGTGGCTGCGTGGATATAGATGAATGTGTGGCAAATCCATGTACCTCTGGTGCAGTATGTAATAATGAACCTGGTAGTTTCTCCTGTGAGTGTCCTGGTGGCACCAGTGGCGATGCCTATCGAGAAGGTTGTACAAAGGAAATACCATTCAGTTGCTCAAAAGACAAACCCTGCTCTGGATCAGAGCAGTGTGTAAGAGATGAGTTTGTTGGTAGCAGTGTTTGTATCTGTCAACGCGGTTACACACGAGATCCTGAGACAGGAAAATGCAGGGACATTAATGAATGCTTAGAACTCAGAGATAAGCCTGCTTGTGGAATGAATGCTGTATGCAGAAACCTTCCTGGCAGTTATGAGTGCCAATGTCCACCAGGATTCAGTGGAAACCCATTTGCTCTGTGTGAAGGTATGAGTTCTTTCTTCAGTTTGAAACCTTTACATTCTTTATTTATAAGATATATTTTAACTTTGTAACATCTGCCTGGAAAATTTGCAATTATGGTATTTTTGAGTTCAGATGTATAGAATAGAACATAAAGGTATTTAAGGTTAGCATTAGGTCGGCAAAAAATGTATCAAAAATGTGGTCAAATTTCATACATGTACTATAGTAAAAAATCTATATGGAATTAAAGGCAATCCATAATGTTCAATATTTATATCATCTCATAAGCTTTAACCAGTTAAGTGGTATATTATTAGGCCATAATCTCTCCTTTAGTATATTATTAAAAGTATCTGCCATTTAAATGTGTTATAGAAGCCATTTAATTCTAGAAGTTTTGCATTCTTATTTAAAATATATTTTTTGGTCATTTTTAATGGAGATTATAAAATGAGCAGTGTTTGAAATATCAATTGTCAGAGTTCATATGTACATATTTTCAGGTACAGAGCCCTCCCATAAAAGTTAATATTTTTTTAAATATTTAACATCCTTTAATGTTTATTCTAGATAACTGACATCACTGACAAAATTTCAGTTGGGATAAAGACATTATTGATGTATTTCTGACTCAAACATTTATACATTATACAATTCTGATCAGAGTTTAAGATTTAAAATTGAAACATGATACAGCATCCAATACCACCGCCAACAAAACAATGTAGGAATATATTGCAGTTGTTTTGCAGTGACCTGCTTGACTCACTGGTGACGTTGTAGATGGTTCATTAACAGTGTGTGAATATATATTGTATTTACTTTTCTCTATACAAAGCATCTGTGGATGAATTAATCAGCAGTATATAATTGGTCATGAAAACATCTTCTGCAATCACATGATATTATGCAAACTGTGGAATCAGTATTCAAATGAACAGACTGAATCATTCATAACATTGTTGCACCTTCAGTGGCACACGTTTTGTTTCATAGTGTCAACCCATTTTGTAGCATACAACATAGCACATACATGTCATAACCACTACAATAAAAATAACATATGTGGACTGATTATGTATCTTTCAGAATGCAATACTCTGGAATGTCAGTGTCAAGCACCTTACCAAATTGTCAATGGCAACTGTGTACTTGCGGGATGCTCAAAGGGAGAGCCTTGTCCAGCAGGAGCAGAATGCATTACAGTAGCTGGTGGAGTCAGTTATTGTGCTTGCCCAAAAGGATATAGGATAAGACATGATGGCTCTTGTGAAGGTGAGAATCAATACATATCTGATGAAGATCAGTTCCCATCTAGTCTAATATCAAAGTTAATTGCTGCTCCCCGTGTTGAGTACATATGAAGACTTTCTTTCAGTTACACTCTCTAAGAAGGCAATTTTAACACCATTTTTGACAATACAGTATTATGCTTCTTTGTACTTCTAGATATTAATGAATGTGAAGAGGGAAGGCAAGTGTGTGGGTATGGTGCCGAGTGTGTTAATCGACCTGGATCACATGAATGTGTCTGCCCACGAGGTTACACAGGAGACCCTTATAACAGTGTATGCTCACCTAACCGTGTCAAATGTGTCAATGATGGTGACTGCTCTCCTAATGAGAAATGTGTGCAGCCAGGTGAATGTGTCTGTCCACCACCCTTCTTCACCGACCCACTGGATGGCAATAAGTGCAAAAGTATGTATACAATACATCAGTATGTCTATTAAAATTTATAAAATTAAATTATCTTCATTGTATATTTATAAAGCTAAGTAATTCTCTTTTCCCCTCCATAATGATTGTCATCTCTTAGAAGCATTCTTCATTCTAAGACCAAGAAAGAACAGAAAATCATGCTTTCAGAGAGTGACAAAATTAGTATACAGCACTTGCATTTAAATATCTGAACCAGAACTTTGTACATTGTGGTTTAGGTATGGAAGTTCAATTTGTTACTTATGAGCGACATGTCATCTACAAAGTGTTTCTGTGCTCCTTTCAAGCATTTGTAGTGACAAAACAACAACAATCATAATCATCATAATCAACAACATTTAGTTCTGACTGAATGCTGTGATTTGTTTCCTTATTTGACAATCAAATTGTAATTTTTGTGTCTACATTTTATGTACAGATATTCACATGTATGATATAAAAAAGTATTTGATTTGTTGTAGTGTTTTGACTCTTGGGTTGATGCTTGTGGTATATAAAAAGAATCCAGTAACATTTTTAAAACTGGTGATCATTTAAGTTACAATGTTTACTACTGCTTTAATAAGCAATTCCTAGTCAGATTTCTTCTTGATCACTATATTAGCATGCATTCTAAGCAAAAGAAAATATGCTGTGTAAATTTAGTTCAATTGGAGTCATATGTAAAATAATGTGTATTGTTTGATGAAGGTCCATGTGAACGATTTCCTTGTGGTATCAATGCGAAGTGCACTCCAAGTGATCCTCCTAAGTGTATGTGTCAGACTGGCTACAAAGGAGATCCCTTTCATGGCTGTGTGGATATAGATGAATGTATAGATAACCCATGTGCATATGGAGCACACTGTCTCAATGAGAAAGGAGGCTACAAATGTGTGTGTGCACGAGGAATGACGGGAGATCCTTATAGGGGAGGATGTGAGTACAGTGATACTTTTTTCCTTTTTACATGTAGTCCAAAACTCTGATTTGAAATAGTTTAGGAACTCTTGAATATGAAAATAAAGTTGAAAATATTTTATTAATTTAGCTAGAATGTGTAAGAATATTAGTGTCTAAACACATTTAACACACTTGTCTTTCATCAGTTACTGGTTTGTCATGCAGGAATGTACAAAATGAGTGCATACTTTATGTACCATTATTAATAGAGCTTCACCATTTTGAGTTCCACAAATAATAAGTTGATTCATGATGAAGAAAATCAAAAAATATGTTCATAAAAGCATATTCAGTAAAAATTCCAGTAACAGTAACAGTAACAGTTTATTCGGTCTTTTTATGGCAAAAGAATCTCTGTAATTATGTTATATGAGGTGAAGCTTTCGCAGCGACTGCAGTTGATGAAAGATTCTTGGGCTGTAAGCCACATCAGGTGGCTGAACGGTGAACAAAGCATATCTTCTGCCAACATTTCAAGAACAATCAATGTTCTCATTCTCAAGGCTGCTGGGTGACCAGCCTGTTCCTTTGTTGTGTGCTAGCTGGTGGGAACTGGTGGTTGACAGCAGGTAGTAATGATGTTGTTGGACCTCAACCACCAGTTCCCATTGGCCAGTGTGAAACAAAGCAACAGATGGGCTACCAGCAACATTATTATGGCTGCCATCCACCACCAGTTCCCATCAGCTAGCATGCAACAAAGGAACGGACTGGTTACCCAGCAGCCTTGAGGATGAGAACAGAGATTGTTCTCGAAATGCTGGCAGAAGATATGGTTTATTCACAGGTCAGCCACCTGACACTTCTTGTAGCCTGGTAATCTTTCATCAACTTGTAATTATGTATTCAGTGAGAGAATTAAATTGTATTCATTCCTTTCTGTGACCAATTAAATGATTAGTGTTTATTTACAGCTGTTACATGCATTTCAGT
>NW_019059680.1:1073247-1091066 GCF_000696155.1 Zootermopsis nevadensis
CATCTGCTATTTGTGAAGGATCACCTTCAGGTCATACTTGTCACTGTCCTCTTGGGCATATAGGAGATCCTTTCACATCTGGTTGTCACCCAGAAGGTAACTGTCCCAATGGAGATTCTGACTGCCCACCTCAGTCAGCTTGTTTGGCTGGAAGATGTGTAAATCCATGTGATGGTGGCTGTGGACCAAATGCAATCTGCAATGTAGTAAACAGAAGGCCAGTGTGCACATGTCCTCTCAAGTTTGAAGCTGGACCATCAGGACCTACAGGAGGCTGTTTGAGAACAGCTGTTGTATGTCAAAATGATGCAGACTGCCAAGGAACTATCTGTCACAATGGTCAGTGCAAAGGTAAGTTGCATAAGTTTCACATAATATACAGGAAAGGGTACTAATTAAGTTAGTTCTGCCAAGGTTTTGACATAGGAAGCAGATGAAAATTATTAAAATTAAATAACGTTTAAAGATTAATGTGTGCTGGTAGCCAGCTGAAAGTTTCACTTTTCTTAAATTTCTTATATTACAGTTGCATGTCGTAATGCCGAGGACTGTACATATGGAGAAAGATGTGTGCAGAATATGTGTACCTTGCCCTGTGCAAGTCACTCCCAGTGTCCAGCTGTTCAAGCTTGTGTCTCTGGGATCTGTCTCATTGGTTGCCGCTCCAGCAAGGATTGTCCTGGTGAACATGCTTGTGTCAATAATAAGTGTCAAGGTAAATGTTTGTCCCCTAACGGAAGCAAACTGTTCATAATAATTCTAAAAATTTGTTTTTCTAATAGCACCAAATATACCATTGTGTAACATTTTTTTATTCATGTTATATTAAATAAGAAAATTATTCTAATATTGAATGTTTTCAACATTCTTGCTAGATCCTTGCAAGAAAGAAGGTGTTTGTGGTCCAAATGCAGTGTGTCGCTGTGTGAATCATGTGACTGAATGTAAATGCCCTGATGGTTTTGTGGGCAATCCAGTCCCCCAACAAGGTTGTGTCAGAGTCCCCACAAGCTGCGGCTCCGGTGCTGAATGTCCTTCAGGATACTCATGCCTGAACAATCTGTGTTCAGTGACATGTGTAGATAACTCACACTGTGCCATAGGAGAACGATGCACCAATTCTGTGTGTGTGAAGGTGTGTTATGGAGACAGTAACTGTGTGCCGGGTGAAGTGTGTATTGAAGGAACATGCCAGCCAGGCTGTGGCACTGATTCGGATTGCAAAACAAATGAAATTTGTCTACACAACAAGTGCAGGTAATTTTATTGACAGTTCTAAATTTGTTTCATAATTATATTATATATTAACAGTTATGAAAATTGTTACCATTTCTCTTTGTCACAACTCAAGAAACAGTTCAAAGATTATGACATGGCTTAGTGTAATCAGCATTAACATACAACATCTAGAATTATTTTGTTAGTATATTTTAATTATAGTAATTAATATCCCTTTTCACAGATATTCAGTTCCATAAATATTCATGAATGCAATTTTTTAAGAATCTTTTAAGATGTTTTGACATACAGGACACATGAAGAGAAAGGAATATTTTTCTATCATCTATGACAAAACAACACAGAAAAGAATCAACTAGCTGTATGCCTGAAAAATGAAGATCAGTCTACCTAGAATCCTTGTCCCACTTTACTGAATATTGAAGTGATTGTACTGTTAACATCTCTTCTTTCCTATGTATTCAACTTCCTGGATTGATCTTAAACACATGGAAAATTATTTTCATTTCATACAATTCTGAATAATTATTATTTCTCACTGATATTTTATACTAAATAATTTTAAAAAATATCATCTTTAAGTTCTGAATATTAATTTGTATTATTACCACAGCAAAGTGCTGCTTATATAACTTAAGTATACTTGTTTAAAATGCCTCTATTTTATTGCAGATGTGGTAGTGGTTTCACTTCTGATCCATCTGGTTGTCTCGATATTAATGAATGTGAAGACTCACCTTGTCATCCAAGTGCCGAGTGTGTCAATGAACCAGGATCATATCGATGTGCTTGTCCATTGGGAACTGTGGGAGATGCATTCCTGGACCCAGGTTGTGTGGCACCCAATGAATGTGACCATGATACTGACTGCAGTGACACTTTGGCCTGTCAACATGGAAAATGCACAGATTCATGTGCAGTAGGAACAGGTGTCCAGTGTGGACCTAATGCTGTTTGTAATGTTTTTGACCACGTGGCTGTCTGTTCATGTCCAGCTGGACATCTTGGGGATCCAAATAGCATTACTGTGGGATGCTTCAAAGTGGAATGTCTAACAAGTGAAGACTGCTCACTTGACAGATTCTGTGATGGCCAGAGCAATAGATGCATGAGTATGTATAAAAAGCATAGTATTCTTCTATTAAAAACATAGTTAACTCATGATTATCTTCCATATGGCATAATCTGTGGTACCATAGAGCATTCAGATACAATCATTGTGGTACGATTACTCTAGAAAACCATTTTTGATGCATGCTGTTGTTAATATTAGATGCTACTGAATGTTATACTATCCTTTCAGATGTATCATTTACATCTAGACATACTAGAGTTCTGGCTTTATAGTTAATAAGAAAGTCATGACAACTGGAACAAATGGGTGACTAAGTCCATGCTGAAAATATTGGCTATCAAAAAGAAAATCATATTAGTCACGGTATCATGCCATCTACTTCTGAAAATTAATATATTTACAATACAATAATGTAGTTGCTGAGAAACTAATAATAAACTGTTTAAGATTCAAAACTTTCACAGCAAATGAATGCTATAAAATCTTCTCAGATTATTGTCAACGTTAGTGCTGAATTAAAAACCAATGTTCCAAGGACTCCTTCAGTCTCCACCATCAGGGTCATTTGACCCTAATGCTGACCCTGATGTTGGAGAATGAGAATAAATTTTAGTTTTTAACTCAGTGTTGATGTGGCTGATCACTTGAGAAGATTTTACAGCAATGAGAAACTTAATGAATATTGAATCCTGTTGGACATCTGATTGCCAGGCCAGATGTTTAGTGGAAAATATATAAGAAAGATACTAAGTAAATGATCCAAGAGAAGATAATACATTTACATGTATCTTGAATGTTCACATTAACGTTGGGCTTTTTTTAACTATATTTTTTGGGTTTTCTATACTTTCTCATCTCTCTTTCTATTACTCCAGATAATCAAGCATTGGCTTTTATGAAAGTAGCTCATTCTTCCAATATTGAAATCATGAAGTTTTGAGATCCATGCATGCAATTATAAAGTACATACTGTTTAAAAATGTCTGATTTTAATATCTAACAGCAAAAAGAAAATTTAAGGATAGTCTAATGAGATCTTTGAGTATATTAATTTCAGTGTGAAAGGCAGAGTGAAAATCAAACATTTCGTTGCTTATTTTGAACACATGCTTGATTCAATTGTGTTTTTAGATGCCAAATTTATTCTGTCACAAATTAAAATGTAGGCACTTCTACATCCTAGGAGAAATATTCCACACTCAGTGTAGTCTGTCTGTCCAAAATGAATAATGAAATGGGTTTCTATGATACAGAATAAACAACCAGTGCAACTGAATTAAATTAATATATTTATTAGCAACCTGAGCAGCTCCAACATTCAGATCACTTTCATAATTTTTATATATGAGTGCTAGTTCAAATTATTTAATGTAAAACTGAGGTTTATGTACAGCACATTAAACATACTGTAATGTAAGTCATCATAATAAAATACACTTTACAGTATGGTGTAATGGAAATAATTGCCAATGGTTGTTTTTGATTAAAAATCTTACATTTTCATACATAAATTTATGATCTTTCTTATTAATGTTGTCATTTTTCTTCTGTTGTAATTTCTGTGTCATCTATCATATCTGTTAACATAGCATACAGAGTTTCAGAAGTACATCAGTATGTTAGTTCTTTATTTTCAGACATGAGTGTGTGTGCTGGCTTAATTACAGACTAGTAATATCACATGAAAAATAATGCACTGGTATGTAATTCAATATGAAGATAAAATGTAATTTATTTTATTTTACTTTCAGATCCATGTGATCAAGTGAACTGTGGGCGTGGCACATGCAAGGCTCAAAACCATGAAGGACTGTGCTCCTGTTTCCAAGGCTACACAATTGACAATGGAAGATGTGTGGACATTGATGAATGTCTAGAAAATCCATGTCATAGCACAGCAATGTAATGAAATGAAATGAAAATGGTTTACTTTTCATATTGCATGAATTTACTTTGATTTTATGTTTTATATCTCTGACAAGTAACCTGTCATTGTGAAAAACAACCTACTTATCTTTTCGTTCCTTCATGACATTTGTTATATACACAATTTTACATGTGAATGACAAAACTGGGAGGTACATTCTAAGACACACAGCTTCTGGTGGCTTCCTTTGTGGCTATACAAAAATGTCACATAATGTATATAATTATAAAAACATTAAATCATTAGTTCTGCAGTGGCTCAACATGAATTCCTAGATGTTTCATATTTAAATCCCACTGAGATCTGTTTTACAAAAAGATAGTCATAATTCATCAGCATAATGGAAGTCAGATTTTTTCTTACCAATGATCTTATGCATCTAATTTAAACAATATCACCTAACATGTTCAAGAATTTGATGATACAGCAAACATAATAAATCCAGGATGATATGAACAAAACAAACAATATAAAAACATACTAATCTCACCATCATATTAATTAATAATTAAATAAAATATGATAAAGCATTTTATCCTATGCAATGTACATATCTATTAATGATTATGTGAAGTTATCAGACTGTATAAAAAGTTTTATTACATTTCAATAAAATAATTATGATTATCCTGCCATGCTTGCCATGTTAGATGCAAAATACATCATATTTTAATTTTAATAATTCACTTGTTACAGTTGCAAAAACTCCCCTGGTAGTTTCACTTGCCAGTGTCCAGATGGTCTTGTAGGAGACCCTGTGAAAGCTGGTTGCAGGAAACCTGGAGACTGCTTTACTGCCTCAGATTGTCCACTGACTGCAGCATGTGTAGACAACCGCTGTAGAAATCCTTGTGAAAATCCTTCTGCTTGTGGACGTAATGCTGAGTGCGTACCTACAGAACATACAGCTATATGTCGTTGTCCTGCTCAGACTAGAGGTGATGCTAAGGTGAGATTCTCTTGCTCCTTCCTTGGGACAGCCTCATGGATTTTACTCATGTCTACCAGTACAATTTATAGACACATAAATTACATATATTTTAACCTTTTACATGATTATTTTATTGGTATAAATGTTAATTATTGTTAATGTGTTTTCTGAGACATAAGTTATTCCTATCAGTCTCATAAATTAGGTAAGAAAGCAAAAACAAGGACTTGCCAGAACAGTGACAGAAGGATGGCAGTAAGAATTTCACCATGACCGAACACTTTCAATAAAGAGATGCGAATATACAATCATTATCCAATATGTTATATTCTTTTAATTGCAGTTACTGCATCAAAACTTTAGATGGCCTAACACAACAATTATTTTTCCTGACAAATTAATTCAATTTTGTTCTGCAGTCATAACATTCTGTTATATATGGCATTCTATGGGTAGGCAACTAGTTTCTCATGACATAGTTCTCACTTTTGAGACTGGCCAGATCCATTGAGATTTTCCACATTAATTTTCATTCTTCACCTGTGAAAAGTAAAGTTTGAAAATATGAAGTATATCAGGTCCCATTATAATTGGAACTTCACATATATGACTCCTCACTCTTTCATGTGGATGAACAGAATCCAACTCTATGACTGCTTCAATTGCAGCAGTAGATTCTTTCAAAATTATCAAACAGAGTGCATCAAAACTGTAACTGGCAAAATAAAAAATGTATAATAAAATAAATGGTCTTTGTTTTAATCTGTAAAATGAATTTTAAAAAAGCAACTTCTTTCGATGTGTACTTTTAATTTGTAATATTTAAAAATAATGTTAGTGAGTTTCAAATAATGAGCACTGATCAACCTTATGTTTGAAATTATCTTAAGTTGTCTGCAGCAAAAAATTGTAAAAGTCATCAGCATACCTTCATTTTCTTATTGCATTCATACAGGTCGAGTGTGTGAAGCTAGAATGTGCTGACAGCAATGACTGTGCTCCAAGTAAAGCATGTATTGATTTTCGCTGTGTGGATCCCTGCTCATTGCCAAATGTATGCGGAAAATATGCAGACTGTCAGCCAGTCAACCATGTTGCAGTTTGCTCTTGTCAGTCTGGTCACACAGGCAACCCACACCTTGGTTGCGTTGCTGTGCAGTACTGTGGTACAAACAGCCAGTGTCCAGCTGGTACCAGATGTAGCAATGGAATATGTACATGTGAGTACAAGTAGTGTCTGAAACAATTTTCATATATTGGACTAAAAGGAGGATATTTTCACAGAAATTAAAGATGTGGCTACACTGTATACATATAAAATAAACAGTTTTATATCCTGCAGTGGTATACAGATCCTGTCACCAACTTCTAAGCATGCTATATTTTCATAACATTTCAGTATTAATGATTGTTGGTATTTCTTGTATGCAATATACACTGTTTTAATCTTTATGGTATATACCGAAAGTTAACTTTAATAAATAAAAAGAATTGCAAGTTTTATAGCTGAATGTTGAAGAAAACCAGATAACATGATTATCCTCATATATGAAGCAAGTTGTATGTTCTGCAGTTCTCCTTGAGGATATCCATGAAGAATCTCTATTAGAATATATGTTATTCCAGTTTAAATTGTAACAAAGAACTTCCTGTTCAATAATTATGTAAGAATATGGTAATGATGTGGGTTTGTTAAGGAACTGCAGGATGATGTTTACAATGGGGTATATTTTGTTGGAAGAATCTGTTGGGGGAAGGAAGTATTAGAGTTGATCTGTAGAGGATCAGGGGGAAAATGTATTTAAATTTGCATTCTACAGGTTATGGAAAGTTTATAGATCAATAGTGCTATATAAATTTAGGGCATTCCTAAATGGATAATCCTGAGTAAATTAATATTATTTCTGTTCACAATAATTAATTTATGAAGAAATTTATAAATATGGGGAATATTAAGCATCATATTGTGAACTTCTATTTGTGTTTCATAGTGTTAGTTTTTATAGCTCTCTACATTACATAATGCATATGTGCTTACTTGCAGCTGAGTGTACCAGTGCTCGTGAATGTATCAGTGATCAGCTCTGTATTCAAGGTGTTTGCCAGCCAACTTGTAAGTCAAATGACAGCTGTCCAGCTTTCCAGTTCTGCCAGAACAGTATTTGTGTGCAGAAAGTTCGATGTCGAACGGATTATGACTGTGGTGACACAGAAAAATGCAGAGAAAATGATGTGGGTCAGGCTGAATGTCTGAATGCATGTGATGGTCCAGTTGTCTGTGGGCGAAATGCTGAATGCACTGCACAGCATCATGAATCAGTATGCTCCTGTATAACTGGCTACCATGGTAATCCAAGAGATGACAAAATTGGATGCCAGGCAATTGAATGTGAAACTGACGACCAATGCTCAAATGACAAACTCTGTGAAGACTACATGTGCAAGATAGCATGTTTGGTCAAAAACCCCTGTGGAATCAATGCTCTCTGCTCAGCTGAAAATCATAGACAGGTAATAAAATTCTTCACCACAATCATTATTTTGTAAAACTGATGCTGAAATATGGCATTTTAGTATCTTAAAATAAATAGTTACCTTTTAATATTTTATGAAATTGGAAGTTCCTTATCATTCTTAACATAATAAAATGCAATGTATAGAGACATTCAAATTAATTGCTCTGAGAGTGTCAGGGTACAGTGAATTTCAATTTTACAACTAGCGAGTTGAAAAGGAAAAGAATAAATCAAACTACAGAAATGGAATTGACAAAGAAGAATAAGTTGAATGAAGTGATGCCATCCTTCAATTAGTCTTACACTAGACTATAACTACAAGTGCAATTTTAGCACACAAGGTTACACATAACAATGCAGGGTATTTAAAGCTGCTCTCCAAGACACTGAATTTATATGATGTTAGTTTTTTAAAAGCAATTTTGCTAAAATCTAGTGTATTGCAGGGGAAGGTACAAGTAATATGTTTGTGCATCTTATTGTGCCAGGTTCCTTTTAATATCTGCTATAGGTAAATAATTTTTGTTTTTATATGTAATGGTATCTGCTTGTGCATACTATATATGTATGAACAATTTTTTTTATTGTGAAAGTTGGCTTTAAATGATAATAGACAGTTTCAGACAAACTTTGTTTTTATGATGAGAGGATCAAAAGTGAATAAAGAAGGGGAAAAGATGACAAACAGAAGAGGAACAACACAGTTATGTAACTTAAAATAGTGTTGTCACATCTTAAGGAATTTTTTTTTCTAGGTTTGTTACTGCCAGCCAGGATACACTGGAAACCCACAAATTGGTTGTCAGTTGATTAATTTCTGTGCTGACTCACCATGTGGATCAGGGGCTAGATGTGACAACTCTCGAGGATCCTACAAATGCTTTTGTCCAATTGGTACAGTAGGAGACCCATATCATGATGGATGTCATGCTCCAGTTGAGTGCAGTCACAATGAAGATTGTCCAATAGCTGCAGAGTGCATGCAATCAAATGGCATACCAAAATGCAAAGGTATGTTTCTTCTGGGACACAAGGAAGTAGGCCTAGAAGTAAATGTAGATGAAACTAAATACATGGGTGTAATATGAGATCAACATTAGCAACAACAATGGAATGTAATTATAAGTAACATCATTTGAAAATGCTTCAAAATTTACATATCTGGGAACAATAACAACAAACAGAAATGAGGTCCATGATGAGATTAAGAGTAGAATACATTTGGGAATGCTTGTTTTATTCAATTCAGAAACTGTTATCATCTCGTTTACTACCCAAAACACTGAAGATCAGGATATATAAAACAATAATTTTGTCTGTTATCTTGTATGGCTGTGAAACATGGTCTCTTACCTTGAAGGAAGAATGTAGATTACAAGTGTTTGAAAACAAGGTACTCAGGAAGGTATTTAAATCTAGGAGGGATTAAATAAGTGGGCAATTTATAATATTGCATAACAAGGAGCTGCGTGAATTGTATGAGTCACCTAGCATAGTGAAGATAGTGAAATCTAGGAGGCTCCGATGGGCTGGACATGTAGCTTGCATGGGGGGGGGGGGGGATACAGAATTCTGGAAAATGACCACTGGGCAGACCAAGAAGGATATGGAAGGAAAACATCAAGATGGATCTTAGGGAGATGGGCTGTGAGGATGACAAATAAATAGAGTTGGCTCAGGATCGTGGCCAGTGGTGGGCTTTGGTGTTGTCAGTGTTGAACCTGTGGATTTTGCTACCAGGGAGTCAGTTAGTTATAAATATTCAACATTCATGTTAATCTTCCCATCCTATTGGACACTATATACAATCTGTGTCATTGAAACAGGACATTTAAATATATTAAAAATAATTAAAATATATACATCTAGTACTGAAGTATAGCTTTACTTCCATGTCTTTTATTCCTTTCTAACATGATACTTAGCACACCTAGAATGTAAACTTTGCTTGCACTTCAGTTAAGTTTAGATCCAGTGATGTCATACAAAGAGGAATCAGTTGTTAAACCAGGTTACTTGTGTTCAGTGAATATGCAGTTAATGTTCTTCTTTTGTGAAAACCTTAACAGAGAGAAACCTTGAAATTATGTAAATTTCAGTATAGCTATAAAACTCTCCATTATTATAAAAATTAAAGACTCATTAGCTTCATCACTGAATTTGTTCAGTCAATTTAAAGAACTGCAGTTTAATATTAATATTTTAACTCTAAATTATGGAAATGAGATTTTAAATAAAGACTGGGCTGTATATACAAACACAGATTATTTTAATATTATAATTTTTAACTCTTTGCTATTACATTTTTCAGATGTGTGTGAGAACACTCTTTGTGGTCCAAATGCAGAATGTGTTGCTAATGACCATACAAGTGCTTGTGTCTGCCGACCAGATTATGAAGGAAATCCAAATGACATTCATGTAGGCTGTAGACCAAAACCTGTACCATGCACAGCTAACTCTGATTGCCCTCCAAATACCTACTGCTATGGGGACATATGTCGACGTACGTACCAATATGATTCTTAAACTTCATGTTCTTTATTCTGTTCATTTAGTCTTAATGATAAGATTCCAGCTCCCTGACTTTATGTATTACATTTTAGCATCCTGTCAGTCAGATGAAGAGTGCAGTTTGACTGAAAAGTGTTTGCAAGGACAGTGTAATAATCCATGTGACCAAAACTCTGCTTGTGGAATGAATGCTGAATGTCGAGTATTCAGTCACAACAAACAATGCAGTTGTCCTACAGGGTTTACTGGAAATCAAGATGTGGAGTGTGTGAGAAGTAAGTACTATATAGAATATTTGATAATATTGCAAAATATAATTTATTATTCCATGCAGATTATTTATAATATTTTGATATTATGCTATTCAATTTTAGTTCCTGTTTCGTGCAAGTCTGATTTGGACTGTTCTGAAGGCAACACATGTAGAGATAACATGTGTCTGCCTGTATGCCATGCTGACCAGGAATGTGCATTCAATGAAAGGTGTCTTAAAGGCAATTGTATATGTAAGTATTCAAACACCTGCTTTTTTTACTGGATGTGTGTGAGTAACTGTGTATAATACTTAAATATTTGAAACATTGAGTATCGAAGAATTTCTTCAACCAAATCTACTTTTATCATCAATTTCTCAACCTCCATACCAACCTTTGTAATGAAGCTGAGATTGGGTTTTATATACATACATCTCTGCTCCTTAATATATAATTATAAACATGCCAAGTTGATGAATTCTGATAGTGGGTCTGTTTGTAAAACCCACAACTGGGTAAAGCAGCATTGAGTGCTCTAATAATGTTTTGTATCTGAGACACATATGAGGGGTATTTCAGAAATTTCCTGTATGGCAAAGTCAGTGTGTAATAGGTTGCCCAAGTGAATTCTGCTTATGTGTGGTGTTAGTGCATACAGTATGTGATAGGTAGGCAATTTTGGAGTTGCATGTGCTCACACAGTGTTAACATTTATCATATTCAAACAGGGGATTTAAATTCTATACTACAAAACTGTTAGCTGGACTAAACTCCAGAGTTAACAGTTCAGTGATAAGATATATGGTCAGCTGGACCACCTGTAAGCCATAATGCATGGCTAATAAAGGTTAAACTATGGACCAAGGAGTACAAGCCAATTTCAGCCATTCAGATGTGAGACAGTTTCCAGATATCAAGTTCCATGTACTGTTGGGAGAATTTCTCAAGAGTGTTATAACCTGTAGAGGGAATACTTAGGAACCCATCTCCCATAATAAAAAAACTGTCTGATGCATGAATTCCATTCACATCCAGTGTAGATACATACAATGTTCAGATTCATTCTTTCATGTATGGCAGTTCCAGCAGAATAGTGAATTTAATCAAAAAATGTGTTTATCAATGATATTAGACACCTAGTAAAGAATATCTGTGTAAAATGCAATCTACATGTGCTGAATGACAGTTACTGTGCCATGTATGTATTGCTGTCTATCACCTATTTTCAAAATGGGCATATATAGAGAAATTAAATCCTGCAATGAATTCGTGGATTATATTGTGATAGTGAATAAATGTGATGTGTCATTTCATATGGAACTGTAGTGGCAAAATGCTGTGTGCACTATGCTCTCATGGTACATTGTTCTTCACCTATTAAAATCCTGGTGATTGACTAATTTGTGTCACTTCATACCACCATTAATAGTTTTATTTCATTTGATTACATGATATGGTGTGACTTACTTTGAGCTGTAAGCAACCAGAACAGCTGGAATAAGTCACCAGTTTTGTCAGGGGTTGTGCAGCATGCAATTGCCATCATGATTTATAAAGCTTGCTGCCAGGCAGAGGTTGGGTGATGCTGGCACTTCTTTCTTATTCTATAGAACTTTTCCTTGGTAATAACTTTCTCTGAAGAAGCCACATTGGGAACACCAGTTTAAATCTACAGATGACATCATTACGACTGTCACAGTACCATTATTCTATATTTTTGTTTTGATTTATGTTTATAGTGTTAATTTAGTTCTTGCAGGAAACTTCTGAATTGTCCCTCACACATTTATGTGAATATTATTTTTGTTGTTGCAATTATTGTTATTTTAGTTATTGGCTTCTTGCTGTTGGCAAACACGTAAATAAATTAATTGAATTGAATTGAATTGCTATAATTATCATTCATCACATCAGTAGCAGCAGCATAGTAATTACTGATATTTTAATAATTAGTTTTAACTTAGTTAAACAGCATTTGCTTTGTGTTTTGTTTCAGTGACTTGTCGTGTAGATAATGACTGCTTCCTTGGTCACATCTGCCTGCACAACATGTGCATCTATGGTTGCCATTCTGATGATGACTGTAGTGCTAGTGAGTCATGTCGAGACAACCGATGTGTAAATCCATGCGCTGATTCTCCTTGTGGCCCAAATGCAATGTGCACAGTGTCCAATCAACGAGCCAGTTGTTCCTGTCGAAATGGTTTTGTACCAAACCCAACAGCCAAAGTTGCCTGTGTTCGAGTTCCTGGTAAACCATGCTTTGAAAACAGAGAATGTCCATCAGGATCCACATGTTTGGATGATGCATGTAGGCCTGTATGTTCATCTGATATAGGCTGCTTGGGTAATGAACGTTGTGATCTCACATCAGGAGTCTGCAAACCACTATGTCGCAGAGATGATGACTGTCGCAGTGGAGAGGTCTGTGAAGGACTTGTTTGTGTTACTGGATGTCGAAGTGATTCTGGCTGTCCTGCTGACAGGGCATGCATCAACAGCAAGTGCATAGGTGAGTAGTTACTGTCATGTGAACATTAAAGAATGAAAATTGTAAATAAAAAAATACACAGAATCTATCACTTCTGAGGACAGGAAGACCATTAGAAGCCTGACTAAAGAGAAATATTCATAACTATGTATTAAATGTTTGTCATTCCTTCATCGTTGCCACAGCCTCTTACTTTGGTAGCTGATTTCTCATTTTTTAAATAATTGTACAAATGTTTACCTTTACTGGTTCTTCTTATTAAAATAAACTTTTATGATCTTCTTTTTTATTTTGGACATTTCATCTGATTAATTTGTGGTTACTGTTCAAGCACTGTAGTATAATTTCAGAATTTTTTAACCCATTTATGAATTCTAGAAATACAAGAAACCTGAAGAAAAGTGTATAATTTGTAAGTATATACTTACTATCAGAATGAATAACACATGAAAATGAGCACACATTTTTTCTGTACTTAGATTTGTGTGCATCACCAACCGCATGTGGTACAAATGCTCATTGTATCATGGCAAACCATCAGAAACAATGTTCATGTCCAGTCCCATTGATTGGTGATGCGGAAACAGGTTGCCGTCAGACAGTGTTACTGTGCCAGTCAGAACATGACTGCCCTAGTGGTCAAACCTGCTATGTTGGCATGTGTCAGACTACCTGCAGATCGTAAGTAATATTTTGGACAATGACTTGTTTTCCAATCAAGAATTTCAAAGTGCCTGTTTCTAAGATAATTCTACATACTACTGAATAATGAACACAGTTGTATATGTTTACTTACTTCACTACAGGACAAGACTCTACTGAAATAATTGAGAATTTTATATGGAATTTTGCATAAACTACATGGCAATTTAAATGTTGGACTGGTTTATTTTACATCACTATGTGATAAAAAGTTTCCAATGTTATCTCTCTTAGGTTATCTAGCAATGCTCTCTTAACTGCACAGGTTATATTGAGTTAAATAGGAGTATAATTGAGAATGAAAAATTGTAAAAAATGTGTATGGAAGCAGTTACAGCCTTGTAATGTACTATCCCAGAATTTGCTTGGGTGAAATAAGGCAAGTCTCAAAAACATCACAATAGCCAGCCTTATAGTTGAGAGTGGAACTCAAGACCCCCTGCATACAATACGGGTGTATTAATCACTTGAATTTGACATTCAGTTTTGCAACTTTACAGAAAAAACTTGCTTTATATTTAGGAGTTTAATGGGATGCATCAGTTTTTAGGTGTTCTTCACATTTGAGCATGAGCAAAGAACACCTTATGTGCCCATCCATGTTTTTGTCTGTGATAACATTCCTACAGGGGTAGGCAACCTGCATGACCAGGGTCACTATTGTGCAACAATAGTAACCCTTGGTTCCCGTTATTGGAATAGCTGTTGCACAACGATCTTGTATCACATTAGTGCTAGAATGAAAATAGTTGCAAGTGAGTTTTGTTTGGTAACTTATTCATTTTCTGATAATGAAGATCAGTGGTATGCCCATAACTGAGTTGTTAATACTACAAATACAATATTGATTTGTTTTCATTTCAGTGACCAGAATTGTCTTGCTGATGAACGGTGTCTTGGAGGACGTTGTAGGACAGTATGTAATAGTGATTCTAAATGTGGTCCTAAACAGATTTGTGAAGACCGACTGTGTGATGTAGGCTGCCGTAGTGATACTGTTTGCCCTGATAATGAAGCCTGCATCAACAAACAGTGTAAAAGTAAGTACAACAAAATAAAAAGCTAGATGTTAAATAAGATTTTCTTGGAGAAACTTATGGTACCTGTTTACCTTAAATCTTTCAGTCTGTATGGTGAGACTAGCAATAACTATAAGTTAATAATTCATAAATATAGGTAATAAATCTTTCAAAAAATGAGGATACATTCATATCTCTGAGAATGACTGTAAGAGATCAAAATTGCATTCCCAAAGAGACCAAGATCAAATTAAACTTGAGGGATGTTTGCTACAATGCAGTTCAGAATCTTCTGTATTCACATCTGCTATACAAAAGTGAACTGATTAAAATATGAAACTATAATTCTGTCTGCTTTTAGTATGAGTGTAAAATTTGGTTGCTCAACGGAAGAACACAGATTGAAGGTGTTCAAGAACAGGGTGCTTAGGAGAATATTTGGACCCAAGGGAGATTCAAGTGACATGAGGCTGGAGAAAACTACATAATGAGGAGTTCCTTAATTTGCACTCTCCTACAAATATTATTATGATTATCAAATCAAGGGGAATGAGATGGGTGGGGCCCACGGGAAAAATTGTAAAGATGAGAAATGCATGCAAAATTGTATTTAGAAAGACTGACGAGAAGAAAACATTTGTAAGACCTAGACATAAATGATATGATAATATTAAAATGGATCATAAGGAAATAGGGTATGAGGGTTTGTACTAGACTCTTCTGGCTCAGAATAGAGACAAGTGGCAGGTTCCTGTGAGCATGGTAATGTACCTTCAGGTTCCATAAAGGGTATGGAATTCCTTGAGTGGCTAAACAACTATCAGGTTCTGAAGAAGAACCCTGTTTCATGGAGTAAATTAGTTTTAAAATTTGTCAAATATAATTTTAAAATCTTGCAATGTCATTATGTTTATAATATAAACAATATTTGATATAATGCAATTACGTATTATAAAAAATCATTAAATGGCAACAATGAATAATTAATATTAATAATTGAATGTTATAAATGATATTAATGCAAAATACGTACTGATGCTGTTTTTATGTTCTACAGAAATTTGGTTTAATGGAAGTTGCATAAGGACTCACACACAATATCATAAGCCTCTTTATCTATATATATATATATATGTAGGACTCGGTTTACACCGGGGTTAGGTTCCTGAGATTTCCGGTGTAAAATGAAGCAGCGTAAATTGAAGAAAAAATATAATGGGAACATGTGTAAATACATTCTAAGATTTTCATTAATCAACACAAAATACTTGAAAAATGTTTTATTTTATGAAATTTATGTATTGAAAATTGTATAATGTTTAGGATAATAATGTTTAAGAAAAAGAAAGAAAATTTACTGATTTAAAATGATAGAATAGACTTCGCCTTACAGCATCCTGTTCTCTAGACACCAGTGCATGTTTGTCAGTTCACTTGCAGTTCTTAGTCCGTGGTTAATGTAATTTGCTTTTTCTCGTCACATTTTATATTTCGTTTATTGTTTAATTATTTAAATTTTAGGCCATAGTTTATCAATTAGTATTATAGTTTTATTACAATGTCGGGACCATCTGTCTCTAGGAAGTTGGACAGAGTTATGACTCATCACCCCCTCCAATCATGATCTATGAGAGGCGCAAAAGTCAAGCGGGTGTAAATTGAAGCGGCATAAACTGAGTCCTGCTTGTATATATGTAAAATAAGGAATGTAAGATAAGAATATATACTATTTACAGTTGATATCAGTAGAAATTATGTAGAGGCAGTGGGCTTGTCACTTACTACTCAAATGCACCATACAAGACTAATAATGACAAGTTGCCTTGAGCATCTGTCTTGGAACAAGTCAATAGGCCCAATTCTTGTAGTAGTTGATGATCATCAACCAAAATGCAGTTTTGTGACTGCAGTTTCCAGCAGTAATACATTTTAATTTTGAGTTCTGTTGTTCCAGATCCTTGTGAGGAAAGTTCAGTCTGTGGTACATGTGCTACTTGCCGTGTTGTGAATCATGGTGTCCAATGTAGTTGCCCTGCTAACTTCCTTGGCAATCCTCTTGTTAGTTGCTCTAAACCATCTATGCGATGTGGAACTGGCATACCAGATTGTGAATGTGATGAGGCAGGATATTGCACAAAGAACTGTGTTACAGACCATGATTGTTCCTGTGGTGAAACTTGTGCCAACGGATACTGTAGAACAAAGTGCAGTGGACCAAATTCATGTGCACAGGTAAATACTCTCTTAATAAAAGCTACACCAAATGGTTATGTTAAATGCAGTCTAATTTTGAAATGTTGATAAAAAAACTGTCTACACCTTACTTCATGTCCCCTAATCATCAGTACTGGGCCTTCATATTCTCACATTGAATTCCATTACTTCATATTATTATGCATGGCAGTTAACTTTTATCAAACAGGTATAGGGGATTTAAACTCCTGTATTATGGGTTTGCCAGCTGTACTTAACTCTAGGGTTCATGATTTAGTTGTATACAAGTGTGACCTAAAGTCAGATGGACTATGCATAAAACATGACACACAGATGGTAAAGGTTCAAAGATTAACTTACAAGCAGGAATTACTTGCAGTATGAGTGACACTGTGTAGAGATTAGATTAAACTGCTAATAATTAGAGTGGCCATGTATTAATTAAAATACAAGAATATATGTACACATGGATTCATGTAAGACTTAAGGTTTTCATGTGATGCGAGTTTAGATTGTGTTCTTCTGGTTTGTTGGTCCATGTAGTCTTGTGGATGTAGACCAAAATGTTTGAGAAACGTGCTGTCTCCATATTCAGGTTTGAAGTGATTATGACCAAGATGTTGATGTGTCAGAAAAGGGTAGGTATAGAATCAGGTCAGGAGGCACAAGAAGATTGCCACAGTGTCATGAGACATAGAGGGAAGTTGGAATCCAGGCTGGGCCACTACAAGTGCAGAAGATTAGAACAGCCTTATTCAGAGCCCAGAGAGAAAGGCCTAATTAAGAGGAAATAGGAAATTCTGTTTGATGTTCCTTTTGTCCCAGGCTGTATAAGAGGAAAAAATACCATTTTCCTCTTTCCTGTTGACTCAGTCTTCCTTTCTGTGGTCCTAAATAAGCCATTTTCTTGTTTACAATTCCTATTGGCCAGTGCTAG
>NW_019059680.1:1091121-1106889 GCF_000696155.1 Zootermopsis nevadensis
TTGTGCTTCCTGGCCTGATCCTCTGCCTGTTCCTATTTAACCCATCAGCATCCTATTCTACTCACTTAAAATCCTGAATATGAAGGCAGCATGTTCCTCCAAAATGTTGGTATACAACCAGGAGACTACTCACACAGCAACCTGAAAGATCACATTCCTAATGTAGATTCTTGTAATCTTTGTGGCACTGTGCTTACTAGTAATTTATTTTCTATTTTAGGGGCAGCTGTGTCAGAGAGGCTTGTGTGTGGCAGGGTGCCGTTCACATAATGACTGTCCAAATGATCAAGCATGTGTGAATGGACAATGTCATAATCCATGTACTACTCCGAAATTCCCATGTGGCACAAATGCTCAGTGTCGAGTATCAGAGCATCGTGCTATATGTCTGTGTCCAGATGGCTATCAAGGTGAACCAAGTGAGATATGTAAACAATATGAGTGCCTCAAAGATGATGACTGTGAACCAAATACGTATTGCAGTGAGGACAAGGCTTGCAGAAATCCATGTCTGGAAGCTGGAGCTTGTGGCAGCAATGCACAATGTCGAGTGGTCAGTAGACGCGCCCAGTGTTCATGTCCGCCAGGCTATTATGGCAATCCAGAATTTGAATGCAAACAAGGTAAGTTATGTTCTACATACATCAGGTAAGATATTTATACTTGGGAGTTGAGCCATTGTTTTGGAATTATTTAAAGAGTTTCTTTCACTTTGTCCTTGTTTTTTGATGAAAGTTTTAAGCTGTAGTATTGTTAGGAGTAAATCCTGAATGTAAATATGAGTTGGACTTATAGTGCCTGAGGGGAGACAGACTTTGTTATTAAAAGACTCCACTTGAGTGACTGAAGTAGGAAGAATAATATTAAAGTGAATATTTAGGAACCCTTCAATTTTTTTGAAAAAATATGAGAATGTGATGTGAATTTTATGGATTCAAATAAAGGTCCAGATTCAGAATTTTGTGATGACAGTGGTGGGCATTTAAGTGGCCCATAAGCTTATACCCTACACAAGGGATTGTGTTATGGCTTCCTTATATTACAGTGAGAACAGGGTAATTATATTACCATCAAAAGAATCTACAGTTAGTTTTGTAGTAACATTTAAATTGACTATCAATATAACTGCATTTAATCTGAGATTCAAGAAGCTATTTGTAACTGAGTTTTAGTGTTAATAATGAGTAACTTGTGCTTCAGTTACCAAGTGAAAATAGGCAGTATAAGTTATGTTGACATTGTCTTCCAGGTTGTAATGGTGTGTAAACTTGTAGGTAGAAACCAACGTTTCAGATTTACTGTATCTTCTGACAATATACATATAAACTATTCATCCCCTATTGGTTAAATGGGTTAATGTAATGCTAGTGTGATGCATGACCACCTAGACTGCATGTAAGATATGACACAAGGTCAATAAATATTAACTTCTTTATGTCTCATCACATTTTGTGTTGCACATTACTTTACCCACCGGCCATGTCATAAGGATCTTATTAAAACAATAAGAATGATATATGCTTTTGGCCATATTTAAGGAACATAAAGAGGTTTGACTGTATGCCTATTAAAGCTGAAAATCAAATATTGTAAGTCTGCTTATGTCTCCACATCATGTGAAGTAAATATTTAGGTTCATGAGGGTTCAGTGAGTATTCATTTCCATCCCACAAATGTTACAATTTTTTTTTAAATAATAGCATTTAACTGTTGTGTTAGACAAAGTATTCCACATGTAAAGATAAAATAGGATGGTTGTTCAAATTTGTCCCAAAATAATAACTATCTTTGTAAATTATTATGTGGGTCAGTGTCATTTTTGCAGTCATTTTATGGAATTGGGCAAGTGTGAACAATCTGGGGAGAGTACTTTGAGAAGATTGTTTAATATGAAATAAATAAGATAGATTATTGACAAATTATACTCAAGTCATGTATTTATTCATATAGTGAAAAAGTAAAAGTAAAAAGTAAAGCTGTCCCACTATGTGGGGGAGAGGAGGCATAGCTCCTACTCATTCTTGACCTCGGCACCAGATGGGGTGAGTGGTCAGCATCACGCCCTGGCCGCACTTTACCCATGGGAAAGGACCCCGGAACCCATTGGATGGGAGGCTGTGTGGGCCCCAAAGCCAGTCAGTATACTGACTGAGCTACACCGGCTCATATTCATATAGTATAAATAAATAAATTTATTTTGTCATCCAAGAAACTTGGACTGGCTCTTTATCACCACAGTGGGAAAGATAAAACAATGTCTGTTCTGAATAAGAGCAGTAATGCAGTGTAATACTGTGAAGTTCCTTTCAATCTAAATATGAACTGAATAATGGAAAGAATGTTTGCTCCCACATTTACCACCACTCCACAGCCAAATCAGGATGGCACAAATAATTATTTGGCATGGAAGGTAAATGTCTATATTGTGAAGTAATCCTATGATTCTGGTATTATTATTTAGGAATGTGATTCTATACCATAGAAATAATAATGTTTGGTAGAGAGGGAGAGATAGTTACTCTGTCACCATCTTTTAAAGTAATGCCATTAAGAAAGTTTGTTCACCTACTCCTTCCCTTCTAAAACAAACAGTAGCATGTGAACTGAATTGGTTTCAAATGGAGTGAAAAATTATCTATGTAAGACTTGAGGTTCTCACAGCGGTGAATATGCTACTTTAGCACTTTCTTAATACTGGGCCATGTTGCAGATAACACTAAATATGTTATGCATATTAAGAGGAAATAGGGATGCAAAAAGAAAAGTAAATAAGGATAGTTGTGTGGGCAGATCTTGTGTTATTTGTTGATACTGGGAAGTTTCACTAAAATTAGTTTACACATTCCAGTTTTGGTTAAAAATAACACAATAATAACAGACAGTTTATATAAATACTTATGCTTTCCTGCATGCATCTTAAGCATAACTTGTTAAATATTTATTGCAGTGAAAAATGTTTGAAACAAAAGCTGTAGAAAAAATTAAAAATATCTACTATACTTTTTCTCACATTTTGAAGAATATTAAATAAAGGTTATTTTATGTTGGTGTTGTCTCATAACACAATAACTGTTGTACTGATTTTGATCAATTTTGTATTGGAGGTTGTTGCTTGTCTACTCCACTTTTTTATGCTGTTTAAAAGAGAGCATAAGAAGTAGACATTCACAAAATGAAAGTCTAGAACAGCAATATAGCAAATGCACCAGAGTTGTCACACTACATGTACAGTTGATAACTTTTTTATGACATGAACCAATTTCAATAAACAATAATCTTGTGAATTATAAGGATATAAATTTAAAATTGTACCAAAATACATTACTCTAGTGCCAGGCTTTAATAAAATAACTCACTTTCAAGGAAAATAGTCACTTTTATATATTAATCATCACTGACAAGTGTAATTTTTTTAAAAACAAAGCAGAGAAATAGAACACACACTAATAAAAAACCTCCGTTATTAAAGGTTGATCTGTAAATTGCTGAATCATTCTTTATACCTGTGCAGCAATAGGTTAAAGAAACTGGTTAAGGGTAGAAATGCTTATCTGGGTGAAAACTCTGCAAGAAAGCAAATGTAGGGACTTTGGAACCTTATAGGGTTACCATTCTCTGCGTCCAGACCGGCTCTGGGGCCCACCCAGCCTCCTCTACAATGGGTACCGGGGTCCTTTCCCGGGGGTAAAGCCAGCCAGGGCGTGATGCTGACCACTCACTCTCATCTAGTGCCAAGGTCAAGAAAGGGAGGAGCTATACCTCCTCTCACCCCAAGCGCCTACATGGTACATAGCGGGACAAACTTTACTCTACTTTACTTATAGGGTTACCATGATCAAGTATAAAAGACTATCCTCAAATCTACTTAAACTGACACTATAAAGAAAAAGAAGGATTAAAAAATGCCTTTGTTTGCAAAAGCTCAGAGAAATATTTTTGGTCTGTGCATGAGCCTTTCCTTAAGTATACTGAGAGAATTATATATAAAAAACTAGAAGTCTTCATTACTTTGTGACAGTATATGGCAAAAACACAATTTTATACATATATATCATGGGAAAGAGGACAAGTTTGCACATCCTGAATGTAAGCACTCTTTGAAGAGATTGCCCCAAAAATGAATTAAGGAAAGTTAATTCAATCATTGCTTCAATGCAAAATTCGAATCGGTGTCATCAGAATTTTTATAATCACCAGTATGAAGAGATTCACACCCATGACATAACCACCTATGTAGGAAGATTAAAAATCACTTATATCCCAGATAATGTATATGATAACATTCTTCTCTAGTTATTTTTACTAAAAACTGCCCTTCACTGGAAAGAATTTAAAATTCTTGCCTTCTGAACTTAAACCAAAACCCAGTGAGTGTTACCATAATTGTGAGCACAGTCAGGTTTCTTATGTGTAGGTCTAATGTTAATATAAAAGTACTTCATTTTATGCATGCATAATAAGACCGGCCATTAGTGGAACCTTAGATTCTACAAAAGAAATTAATTTGGTATCTGTTTGAGTCTGCAGGATAATGTCTACTATGTGGGATAGGGGGTGTTTGTTGGAAGTAATCATTCTGAAAACTATTCAAATATGGGTAAGAAAATTATTTTGGAGGGGTACCATGCATTTTTCACATTGACAATTTTGCCTAAGGTACTTACGTAAATACTCGTTGTTTTCAAGATGAATTATTAGTTTTAAAACGAATTGTGCAATTTACACACACACACACACACACAACGTCTGGGGAAGAGTTCTGTTGATCCATCTCAAAATTTAGCAATTGCAGTTTTAATAAAAACGTTTCAGACTCGTACTTTTAAAAAATTATTATTCAAAAACTCTGACTCATAACTTTGAAATGCTTTCGATGCATATTCCGTTTCAGTGTTCTTGTCACGCAATAGGAGGAACAAGCAAGAATTTTAACAAGTGATATTTAACAGAACTGTGCTACTATGAAATGTGTTATAATTGTATTAACAAACGTTATGTTGTTCGCGTTATTCGAATAGAATTGGTTCGTAAATTACGCTTTCACTTCAGCTATGTGTTTTTAGGTTAGGTTAAGTTAGGTACTGTGCATTACATTAAAGAACCTTGACGAAACTGATCCAGATTAATGGTTTACGGTGCTCATATATACCCATAGCTGAATCTGAGTTTTATCTTCAGTTACTGTCTCACATTAAGTGTACATACTTACCCAATATTCCTAATCACTTAATAAATTTAACTTCATTTAAGTTATTAGACTTCATACAAATCGAAGATTTCTGTCTTCTGGGTTGTTGCGCTGTGTAGTCTGGTCGATGTTAACCAACGTTTCAGAGGTCATACTGCCTCCGTCATCAGGGCGATGAATATGCCAATAGGGTGTGAGGAGTTGGATTTTATAGGCAGGGACGTGAAAGGTGTAGCCTGCCCCGAGCCAATGGGAGCAGGTATGGGAGTGGACCAATGGTAGCACGTGGGCGAGGGTGGGAGAGGGAGAGATTGTAGAGAGAGAAAGGTGAGTGTAGTTGTATGCCTATAAAATCCAACTTCTCACACCCTATTGGCATATTCATCGCCCTGATGACGGAGGCAGTATGACCTCTGAAACGTTGGTTAACATCGACCAGACTACACAGCGCAACAACCCAGAAGACAGAAATCTTCATATTCACCGCTGTGAGAACCTCAAGTCCTTCATACAAATCATTGTAAGACAACTATTGCAACTGCTCATCGCATTGTTGAACGAATGTCGACGCTACTTTATCTTTATCTCAAATGTCCCAGTGGAAAGAACAGTAATGTGGTGACAAGTTGCATTTATTAATTTAATATGGACAGTAGTACTGTATATATCACCAAAATTCACTGACAGGTCAGGGATATTTGGTAGGTTAACTAACTAACTAACTAGCTGGCTTAGGGAACCTGAAGGTTCATCACCGAATTAACCAAAGCCCTCCACCGGACTCTGTCCTGGGCTAACAAAATCCAATTGCTTTCAACTCCTATTTCCCACAGACTCCGCTTGATATTATCCTCCCATCTATGACTAGATCTCCCAAACGGTCCCTTCCCTTCAGCATTCCCGACCAGTACCCGTTGCACACCTCTTGCCCATCCATGCACACCACATGCCCTTCCCATTTAATTCTTCTTGACTTAATCACTCTGACAATATTGGGGGAGGAGTACAAACTTTTAAGCTCATCATTATGCAGTTTTCTCCACACCCCATCGTCTTCTCTCCTAGGCCCAAATATCCTCCTCGACACCCTAATCTCAAACACCTGCAATCTATGTTCCTCCCTGAGAGTCAGAAACCTTGTTTCACACCCATACAGAACAACAAACAAAATTATTAAAAATATATTAAAATTGGCCATCAATCACAATATAAGATAATTAAAAGATTAAAATATCATTTTACGTTCCTTATCGAGTACTCGATTTACATGTGGAACATTTACGACATGTTTCGGCTATATATAGCTGTCATCAGGTGTTATATTATAAACTTTTTAACTGAATTACTGATTTTTACTGATATTTAATGATTTTTAGTTTTCATTTTTTCTTATCATGTTCTCGTCCTTCATATTGTATCTTCATCCGTTGTTGTGTCGCATGTCCATTATATGATTGTATTTCGTAGTGATGCCAATGTTGTGTATATTGGACCAAGAAGTAATATCGTAGCAGTAGATTGGAGTTATACTGTATCGGATCGTGGCTGGTTACCGAAATTATAAGCAAAATTATTGTTTTATATATTTTAATCTTTTGGTTCTTAGAGATCATATTAGAAGACAAAATATTTTGAACTAAGAAGGAGCAATTTGGTAGGTTACAGTAGAATATTAGGTCTAGTAACTGTAAATAAACCTGAAATTGAGGAAAATGTATGTGGACACCCAGCATATCCTGTGTCTCTATTCTTCAAACATTTTGATAATCAGGAACAATGTTCACCATGTTTCAAGGCTCATCATCAGTCTGTGCTCACTCTTATATAAACAAAAATTATGTTTCATCATCAGAATTTTTCTGATTGTCCATAAGAAGGGTGAGAACCTCATTGACATGCTAATCCCATTTCTGCTGTTATTAAATTATAAGCTTTCCAGGGAAATAAAATTATTGTAGAAGATCTGTCTTTTGAGTGTTTAGATGATTTTTATCTTCTTGAAAGCATTTCCAAATGCTTCATCTGATTTTATTATTTAGGTTGTAAGTAAATCAATAATGTGACCTGTACAACTGGTCAGTGACATTGTTGAAACATTTGAGTGTGATTTTTTACTCAGAACATCAATAATCATAATAAAAAATTACTGGTGTATCATTGCTGGCATCAATAAACTTCATTGAATGTTGCAGCCAAGTGGTTAGCATTCCTATTTCATATTTAAGTGGTCCTGGAGACTGGTTAACTTTACTAATTTTTTTCATGGTTTTTCTCAATCCATCTAATGTAAGGGTAGTTCATTAAATTAATCATCTACTGCTTCCTTCCACGTTATTTACATTAATCATTTTGCTGTTCATCACTTTATAGTCTGAGCTACTGACATTGTTAAATAAACCACATAACTTCACTTAGTTTCAGGAAATTAAAGATTATCAAATCATGGATTCTAAGGATAGGAAATTTTATCTTACTAATTTTAATCAGTAGAGCATAATTACTTGTTTATTATAAAGTTAGTGCTGGTCCTGCCATATATATACATTCAAAAAATACATTGATTGGGTGTGTTTGTTATAGATGTATATTTAAAGAGTGTAAAATGTAATAATTTTTGTGCCCAAGACATAATTCTAAGTAAAGTAATTATAGTTTAGAAATCAAATTGTTCATATAAATTAAGCTTTATCAATCATGCATCACAAAATTCTAGCAATCCAGCTGGTCATGCATTATGGTAGCATATCACTATACCCCAGAGTTAAAGTCTAGTTGGCAGCCCCATAGTATGGAATTTTAGCCTTTATTGTCTATGTGAAACTGCTTACATGACATCCAGCTGGCCATCCACTGCACTAGCATATCACTAAACTATTAACCCTGATATCATATGGAAAAAGATAAAAGCTATATTTTAAGTTGAAATGGAATTTATTCATCCATTTTAGTCATACAGTGTAGATCTTTAATTTATAGGCTTCGTCTCACATTATGACACTATCTTTCTGGTTAGTACAATATTATATAACATAAATGGCTGCAATATATTGAAAATTTTGTGTATGTTAAATAAGCAGAAATTAATTGTTGAGGAGAAAAAGTTATTTTTTTTATTTTCTTTTATTTATTTCTACATCATTGTTTCTTCTTTCAGGTGGAGACCAGTGTTTACGAAACCCATGTGGAGATAATGCAAAATGCTGTGATACCCAGGGTGGTTTTGAATGCACGTGTGTGCCTGGATGCACAGGTGACCCATATCGGGGCTGCCTGTGTCAAGGACTTCAAACAGACTTATGTAGAGACAAACACTGTGGAGTGAATGCTGCTTGCCGGGTTATTAACAACAGGGAACCTGAATGCTATTGCCCCAATAACTATCCTGCTGGGAATCCGTATATTGAATGTAAGGAAATCCAAATTTTAAATCACAAAAATGTTAATATAACTGATTTGGTAGTTTTTATCATGCAGGTTTTCGACCAAGTTTATGTTACAAATGTAATATATATTTAGTCTTGTTCTGGCATTGTTTTCATGAGAAATGTATTGATGGGTGGAAAATCTTCCATTTACCTGTGTTATCTCATCCTTTACCTCAACTCATTTCCCATATTCTTAATATCACCAGTCACTCAGGCCAAATTGTTCTTTGGTTATATTTCCAAGGCTCTTCTGGATACTCTACAGTCATCTTTCAAATATGCCTATCAATTGGTGTTTTCTAATATCTAATTCTGTTTATTCAAATTCTTTTCTGATTGCCTCATTCTCAATTTTGTTATTTAAATTTTTTTGTGGCTTCTTCAAAATTTCTTCTCAGTTAGTTTTCCCCCTTTCTGCTTGTCTGTGTTCAAAAACAAATATCTTTATATATCTATGAGTTATACCGTCTTTTGACCTCCACTTTACAACCAACAAAATTATCGGTTTAATTGGATTCTTCTGTTTATCTCCCTTTGAATCTTCCCCAAGTTGTTCATTTCACAGCCCAAAAACATAAACCCCTTTTCATATTTTGCTATAGTGTCATTGATTTTATCTTATCACTATGCAGTGTGTTCACTGATAAACTGGAATGAAACTCACTTCCTGGCTTCTGGTAGGAACTGCATGCCAAAACACTACAAGATTTTCATAATACAAGTCAGGTATCGCTCCATAAAACATTAAAGTCAACATACCTTTCTTAATAAGAGATGCTGAAAATAATGTTCCTGTACTTTTTAAATGGGTTGAAATTTACCACTTTGTGATATTGGTTGTTGACAATTTCAAGATGCCAATCTCTTCTGTAAGGCATCTCAATTTCTGTGAGATGTGTTCTAACTTATCCAGTTTTACTGTTTTAAAAAGGAATGTTTTTGATCATTATGTATATACACTAAATGTATGTGAATTTCTTGGTATCTCTTTGATTTACCAAAGGACCTATCTTGTTGGAAATAAATTTGGTCAGTGGTATCAATGTACAAATAAATTATAATCACCTATAATACTACTCTTAACATTAAGAAATTTAAAGTTCATTATTTGTATTTAGCTGTGGACAACTTATTTTAGTATGAATTATTTAAATTATATATTGGAACAAAAATAAAACATGTCTGCCTTTCCTGGCATGAAAAGTGTCAATAAAAATTGAGAAATGAAATATATTTCTGAGTAATATTAATTTTGTCAGTATCATCTGTTCTTGGAAATTGATTTGATCAAGTCAGTTGCACCAGCATAAATAATATTATTTAGATTCTTCAATAATGTTTTTCCTCATTGTGACAAAGGATGATTTAATCAAGATAGAATTATCTCTGTGTATGAAATGTTAGGGATAATTTTAAAGTTTGTGGTTTATTTCCCTTGAGTGATTGCTTAATTCTAATGTTAGTCTTCCTCATGTGATTATTATGGGGAAATATTGTTTATATTTGCATTCTACTTATATTTCAATGGTCCTTGTTTTATTATTGATAATATTTCATGTCTGTTTTTATATGTTTTCTTAACACAGGTACAACTGACCATACTCCAACTGACTGTCGCACTGAAGGTTGTGGTAAGAATGCTGAGTGTATACGCGAAGGAGTTGCATTTGTGTGTCGCTGTCTGCCAGGAACAACAGGCAGGGCTGAGGTTGAGTGCCATTCAGGTAGGACAAGGAACACATAATTCTAACAATTTTGATTTCACAGGCATGGTGACAACTCTGTGTTTCAGTTGTTTTGCAGAAATGATGGTGTTAACATTGTGTTTGACAAGTCATAACTATGCCTAAATTTTGGAATCAAAATTTTTTCCTTCAAATAATATTTAAAATGTATAATGATATGGTGTATCCTGAGATACTCGTACAAGATTAAATTCTCAAATTCCTATACAGATGAAATTGTCTATCCTGGAAATTCTTTATATGATCTTCTGTTTTGCTGATTCCACTTTTGGCTTATTAAGTGCTGTTGTTAATGATTTATTTAAGTGTTCAGTAAGGTGATTTGAACCAGAATGTCTCTAAATTTTTGGAAAAGCACTGTTTATATTAGAGAGAAATTACAAATGTCTGCAGCATATAATTATCAACTTTGCATACATTCCTACATTTTTTCTGACTTTTATTGTCTGATAACTTGTAATGCTAACTTTATTCTTGAACACATAGTATATGACATGGACAGTAAAGTGTCCTGTTGCACAGCAGTTGCATTAACATTTTTGCAGAACTTCTGTGAATATAGACCTGTAGTGAAGCTCACAGTTTTGTTTTGCACGAGCAGTAATGATGTAACCATGTATGTTCAGTATGCTAAGAGGAAGATGGGTGGAAAGTAACACCAATTAATTTGTGTTTAGAAATGCATTCAATCACAATAATCAACAAATAATATCACTGTCATATCATGTTCCTCACTGTAGGTTTTGTACATATGTGCACAGTGGAAAGTGCTTCCTTCATCATCATTCCATTAGATATAAATCATGTGGGATGTTACCACAGTATTCCAATCTGTCTTGTCGCTAACCTTGGCTCACAACATTACAGTACCATTTGCTCCTACACATGTAAATTTTGCAAGTTTTAAAGTTGGTTGGATGTCCTCTTGAATTGGTAAACATAATCAGTATTGTAAAGAATAGCAAAATTCTGACAAACATTTTGATTAGCATCGTGATGCTGATATTTATGGTGTTTTAATTGTATAAGATGCTTGTACTTTGGATTATGTGAATGGTGAAATAGTATTTGTAAATCATGTACATTCCACCCCAATTTCATCTTCAAGTATTTGCACTAAGTAGCTTTGTTTTCAGTTTCAGCAGTAGTTAGTGTAAGATTTTTATAGATGTCCTGTAAAGAACTCAAGATTGAGATGTGTACATATTGCAACATGGTAATCACTACTCTGCTACATTGTGTTACTGATAAGTCAGATTGGGAGCTGTGAAAGGAGCATTCTCACATTGGTCTGTATTCTAAATTAGAGTGCTGCATCCCCTTCTCCAAACCACCTGGCTCAAATGGGGCTTGTTTGTAAATATTTCAGCTTGTGTATTATCTTTAGTTCTATGTGTTGAGATATGGAGTAAATCACATGGCTTCATCTCCTTCATTAGTCTTGTCTCGGACTGTCCTCACCACCAACACAGAACGCATGTGTTACAGTATATTTTGTGTGAGAAATGTTTCCTTTCACAGTTCTTACAATTGCTTTTCTTTTTTTCTCCTTTCCCCCAACCACTCATAACTATGCTTCCCTGCTGGCCATGTGCAAATATTAGAGAGCATATGTAGCAGTGATAATGACTGTCCAAATGAGAAAGCCTGCTTGAACAATCAGTGTATAGACCCATGCACTCTAAGAGACTCATGTGGAGAGAATGCCTTGTGCCAGACAGTTCTGCATAGACCTCGGTGTTCATGTCCACAATGCTATGTTGGGAGACCACATATATCTTGTCAACCAGATCTAAAGTGTGAACCACCAGGCCCTATTACCACTCAGCCCACTGTAGGTTGTGTGTCCGATGAAGACTGTGCTGATAATTTAGCATGCAACAGGGAGGTGGGTGATTGTCAGGACCCATGCAGAACAGCTCCAGTTTTTGTATGTGGTGCAAATAAAAAGTGTGAAGTACACAGACATCGTCCTATGTGTGTTTGCAAATCGGGTTTTGTGGTGAATGACATGGGAGAGTTAACTTGTGCTCCTGACCACATTGAGTGTTCTCGGCATGAAGAATGTGCCTCAAATCTGGCATGTATTGATAGCCAGTGCCAGAATCCTTGTACTGCATCAAGAGTGCCTCCCTGCTCTGCGGACAAGACATGTGGTGTTCTGGACCACCATCCAGTCTGCATCTGTACCCGCAACTGCAATCCATCCCTGTCCATCTGCCTACGTGACAACGGTTGCCCGCCACAGCTAGCATGCCATGGCTACCGGTGTATGGACCCCTGTGTCAACGTTACCTGCACAGATGACGCTCCTTGTTTTGTGGAGGAGCACAGACCTGTCTGCAAATTCTGTCCCCCAGGATTTGTCACAGACTCAAAATATGGATGTCTCAAAGGTAAAGAGCAAATTGAAAAGCAGTTATATCCGGTTATCTGCCGAAGACATGTAATAAGATTTAATTTCTGAAATTGTCCGGGAATTTAGAATAGACTAATGTTGTCATAATTTGGTTTGGGCTTAACGGTTAAAGCAAAACTAATGGAAAATAATCAGATGTTACACCTAAAATGTTAAAGTGGAACACATGTTAAGATTAAACTAATTTAATGTATACTTGGTATAGGACACCTAGAATAAACTCTACAATAGGGATTAAATGAGGACTCGGTTTATTCATTCTTAACATGTTTAGTTACATTGGAAAATACTTAAGCAGGCCTATCTGGCAACAGAAAACCTTGATAATAGAAGCATATGTTTCCTCTTCCTCTCCCCTGTTAATCTAGGCACTCTTACAATTCTTCCCTATTTGTACCTGTCTAACTTAACTTGAATAATCTGTACAGTATCTAACTCACTCACACTGTAGATGTTTGATAATTCAGCAGTTTAGAACTGTGTTCTGTTTTGTACAGTAGCAGTATTAGTAAATCTATCAGTAATTTATTCATACCTTGTTAAACTATCATCTCTTCTTCATACCAAAACATGTACATATTTAATAATATTGTAAATATTTTGTGTGTATATATGTATATTGTATTGGTTATTCACAGCAGGTGTCAGCACAAGTACGTCACCATCCGTTACATGCACGTTGGATGTCGAGTGCACAGATGCACAGGCCTGCATTAGCGGAGAATGCGTAGATCCTTGCACCAACAACTGTGGTCTTGGTTCTCATTGTAGGGTACAGGCACACAAACCTATATGTTTCTGTCCTGAAGGTTATGAAGGTGATCCTGCTATTGGATGCTCACCAATAGTAGGATATACCACAACTAGCATGCAGGATAATCTCACTACCACACCCATACACACTGAAATAACAACACATTTACCAGGTAATGTCTCAACCATATTGAGTCCTAGTGTCGGAAGACCAAGTACAGAATTTCAGATGGCTGTCACTGAACCAACGGAAACATCATTGTCTTCACTAATTACTCAGACATTAAGAACTGTAACTAGTAGTATTCCTATCATAACGACTGAGAAGACACAGACAACTGTAAAAATGACAGAACATATATCAACAATTACAGAAGGAAGTACATATGAAACAACAGCAAGACAGACACAAAAACAAGAAGGTACAACAGAATATGAAAAATCAACTATTTCACATACATTATATGTCACAAATGAACAAGGAACTACTATAAGAGGAATTTATTCCACTTCACAAAATATACCATCAATGAGTATAGTTACATCAACTAGGGGTAGTAAAGCTGAAACCACAGGAACAGAAATATCTGGAACAGAAAGGCAAACAATGAAAACAGGTCCTGAAGATATAACTTTAACTAACAAAATTGAAACACAGACAGAAGCTGCAACTATGTCAGTCAAAACAGAAACAACAGAATCACATACTGCCTATCCAACACCAGGTGAAAGGAAGTATGAGACAACTGAAGGTACACGAGAATTGTCATCAAGAAAACACACTCAATTGGCAGAACACCCGACTACACAAAGACCTTATGTACACCCCACAGTTTCAACATTTCAGTTTCAAACCACTCCAAGTGTAGGACTGTCAGTAGGCCCAGAAGTAACAACTTCAAGAAAGCCCTCTGAGATTGAACACATAACAACAGAAATTTATCACACATTCAGAACAGCAAAACCAGAAGAACTTGGAACAACTTCTCAGACAGAGCAGACAACAATTGAAAGATCAGGAAAGTATGAGACAACTCCAGCTTCTAGTACAACTGAAGGTCAGCAAATAACGTCACAGAAACAGACTGAAGTCACAGAACATCCTTCTACTCAAAGGCCTTACACACAACTCACAGTTCAGCCATCTCAGTTTGAAAGCACTGCAAGAGAAGGAATATCAGAAGGTCCAGAAGTAACAACTTCAAGAAAGCCCTCTGAGGTCGAACACATAACAACAGAATCTTATCGTACATACAGAACAGAAAAACCAGAGGAACTTGAAACAACTTCACAGAGAGAAGCAACTGAGACAGAGCGGATGACAACTGAAGGATATTTTACTTATCCATCACCAGGTGAGAGTAAGTATGAGACAACTCCATTTCCTGGCCAAACTGAAGGTCAGGAAATAACATCAAAGAAACATGCTGAAGTCACAGAACACACCTCTACTCAAAGGCTTTATACACACCTCACAGTTCAACCACCTCAGTTTGAAACCACTGCAAGGGAAGGGATATCAGAAGGTCCAGAAATAACAACTTCAAGAAAGCCATCTGAGATCGAACACATAACAACTGAACCTTATCTCACATCCACAACAGAAAAAGCAGAAGAAATTCAAATTACTTCACATACAGAAGCAACTGAGACAGAACAGGTAACAACTGAAGAATATTCTACTTATCCATCACCAGGTTCAGCAAAGTATGAGACAACTCCAGTTTCTAGTGAAACTGAAGGTCAGAAAATAACATCACAAAAACAGTCTGAAGTCACAGAACAAACTTCTACTCAAAGACCTTACACACGCCTCACAGTTCAACCACCTCAATTTGAAATTACTGCAGGTAAAGGAATATCAGAAGGTCCACAAATAAAGACTTCAAGAAAGCCCTCTGAGATCGAACACATAACAACAGAAGTTTATCGTGCTTACAGAACAGAAAAACCAGAGGAACTTGAAACAACTTCACAGAGAGAATCAACTGAGACAGAGCGGATGACAGCTGAAGGGTATTTTACTTATCCATTACCAGGTTCAGGAAAGTATGAGACAACTCCAGTTTCTTTTACAACTGAAGATCAGGAAATAACATCAAAGAAATACACTGAATTCACAGAACACACTTCTACTCAAAGGCCTTACATACGCCTCACGGTTCAACCACCTCAGTTTGAAACCACTGCAGGGGTAGAAATATCAGAAGGTCTGGAAATAACAACTTCAAGAAGGCC
>NW_019059680.1:1107081-1128453 GCF_000696155.1 Zootermopsis nevadensis
ACCACCTCAGTTTGAAACCACTGCAAGGGAAGGAATATCAGAAGGTCTGGAAATAACAACTTCAAGAAGGCCTTCTGAGATTGAACACATAACAACTGAACCTTATCACATATTCACAACAGAAAAAGCAGGACTTCAAATGACTTCACATAGAGAATCAACAGAGACAGAGCAGATGACAACTGAAGGGTATTCTACTAATCCATCACCAGGTTCAGGAAAGTATGAGACAACTCCAGTTTTTTTTACAACTGAAGGTCAGCAAATAACATCAAAGAAGCACACTGAATTCACAGAACACCCTTCTACTAAAAGGCCTTACACACACCTCACGGTTCAACAACCTCAGTTTGAAACCACTGCAGGGGAAGGTATATCAGAAGGTCTGGAAATAACAACTTCAAGAATTCCTTCTGAGATTGAACACATAACAACTGAACCTTATCACATATTCACAACAGAAAAAGCAGGACTTCAAATGACTTCACATAGAGAATCAACAGAGACAGAGCAGATGACAACTGAAGGGTATTCTACTAATCCATCACCAGGTTCAGGAAAGTATGAGACAACTCCAGTTTTTTTTACAACTGAAGGTCAGCAAATAACATCAAAGAAGCACACTGAATTCACAGAACACCCTTCTACTAAAAGGCCTTACACACACCTCACGGTTCAACAACCTCAGTTTGAAACCACTGCAGGGGAAGGTATATCAGAAGGTCTGGAAATAACAACTTCAAGAATTCCTTCTGAGATTGAACACATAACAACTGAACCTTATCACATATTCACAACAGAAAAAGCAGGACTTCAAATGACTTCACATAGAGAATCAACAGAGACAGAGCAGATGACAACTGAAGGGTATTCTACTAATCCATCACCAGGTTCAGGAAAGTATGAGACAACTCCAGTTTTTTTTACAACTGAAGGTCAGCAAATAACATCAAAGAAGCACACTGAATTCACAGAACACCCTTCTACTAAAAGGCCTTACACACACCTCACGGTTCAACAACCTCAGTTTGAAACCACTGCAGGGGAAGGTATATCAGAAGGTCTGGAAATAACAACTTCAAGAATTCCTTCTGAGATTGAACACATAACAACTGAACCTTATCACATATTCACAACAGAAAAAGCAGGACTTCAAATGACTTCACATAGAGAATCAACAGAGACAGAGCAGATGACAACTGAAGGGTATTCTACTAATCCATCACCAGGTTCAGGAAAGTATGAGACAACTCCAGTTTTTTTTACAACTGAAGGTCAGCAAATAACATCAAAGAAGCACACTGAATTCACAGAACACCCTTCTACTAAAAGGCCTTACACACACCTCACGGTTCAACAACCTCAGTTTGAAACCACTGCAGGGGAAGGTATATCAGAAGGTCTGGAAATAACAACTTCAAGAATTCCTTCTGAGATTGAACACATAACAACTGAACCTTATCACATATTCACAACAGAAAAAGCAGGACTTCAAATGACTTCACATAGAGAATCAACAGAGACAGAGCAGATGACAACTGAAGGGTATTCTACTAATCCATCACCAGGTTCAGGAAAGTATGAGACAACTCCAGTTTTTTTTACAACTGAAGGTCAGCAAATAACATCAAAGAAACACACTTGATTGAACACATAACAACTGTACCTTATCACACATTCACAACAGAAAAAGCAGGAGGACTTCAAACGACTTTACATAGAGAATCAACAGAGACAGGGCAGATGACAACTGAAGGGTATTCTACTTATCCATCACCAGGTTCAGGAAAGTATGAGACAACTCCAGTTTCTTTTACAACTGAAGGTCAGCAAATAACATCAAAGAAACACACTGAATTCACAGAACACCCTTCTACTCAAAGGCCTTACATACGCCTCACGGTTCAACCACCTCAGTTTGAAACCACTGCAGGGGAAGGAACATCAGAAGGTCTGGAAATAACAACTTCAAGAAGGCCTTCTGAGATTGAACACATAACAACTGAACCTTATCACATATTCACAACAGAAAAAGCAGGACTTCAAATGACTTCACATAGAGAATCAACAGAGACAGAGCAGATGACAACTGAAGGGTATTCTACTTATCCATCACCAGGTTCAGGAAAGTATGAGACAACTCCAGTTTTTTTTACAACTGAAGGTCAGCAAATAACATCAAAGAAGCACACTGAATTCACAGAACACCCTTCTACTAAAAGGCCTTACACACACCTCACGGTTCAACAACCTCAGTTTGAAACCACTGCAGGGGAAGGTATATCAGAAGGTCTGGAAATAACAACTTCAAGAAGGCCTTCTGAGATTGAACACATAACAACTGAACCTTATCACATATTCACAACAGAAAAAGCAGGACTTCAAATGACTTCACATAGAGAATCAACAGAGACAGAGCAGATGACAACTGAAGGGTATTCTACTAATCCATCACCAGGTTCAGGAAAGTATGAGACAACTCCAGTTTTTTTTACAACTGAAGGTCAGCAAATAACATCAAAGAAACACACTGAATTCACAGAACACCCTTCTACTAAAAGGCCTTACACACACCTCACGGTTCAACAACCTCAGTTTGAAACCACTGCAGGGGAAGGTATATCAGAAGGTCTGGAAATAACAACTTCAAGAATTCCTTCTGAGATTGAACACATAACAACTGAACCTTATCACATATTCACAACAGAAAAAGCAGGACTTCAAATGACTTCACATAGAGAATCAACAGAGACAGAGCAGATGACAACTGAAGGGTATTCTACTAATCCATCACCAGGTTCAGGAAAGTATGAGACAACTCCAGTTTTTTTTACAACTGAAGGTCAGCAAATAACATCAAAGAAACACACTGAATTCACAGAACACACTTCTACTCAAAGGCCTTATACACGCTTTACAGTTCAACCACCTCATTTTGAAACCACTGCAGGGGAAAGAATATCAGAAGGTCCAGAAGTAACAACTTCAAGATGGCCCTCTGAGATCAAACACATAACAACAGAATCTTATCGCACATTTGCAACAGAAAAACCAGAACTTGAAATGACTTCACAAACAGAAGCAACTGAGACAGAGCAAATGACAACTGAAGGATATTCTGCATATCCAACACCATGGGAGCAGAAGTCTGAGACAACTGAAGTTCAGGGTATAACTGAAGGTTCACACATTTTGTCATCAATGAAATACACTGAATTGACAGAACACCCAACTACACAAAGGTTTTACACACACCTCTCAGTTCGACCACCTCAGTTTGAAACCACTGCAAGGGAAGGGATATCAGAAATTCCAGAAGTAACAAGTTCAAGAAATCTCTCTGAGATTGAACACGTACCAACTGAATCTTATCACACATTCACAACAGAAAAAGCAGAAGGACTTGAAACGACTTCACAGAAAGAATCAACTGAGACACAGCGGATGACATCTGAAGGATATTCTGCCTATCCAACACCAGGTGAAAGGAAGTATGAGACAACTGTATTTCCTGGCACAACTGAAGGTCAGGAAATGACATCAAAGAAACAAGCTGAAGTCACAGAACACACCTCTACTCAAAGGCTTTATACACACCTCACAGTTCAACCACCTCAGTTTGAAACCACAGCAAGGGAAGGAATATCAGAAGGTCCAGAAATAACAACTTCAAGAAAGCCATCTGAGATCGAACACATAACAACTGAACCTTATCTCACATCCACAACAGAAAAAGCAGAAGAAATTCAAATTACTTCACATACAGAAGCAACTGAGACAGAACAGGTAACAACTGAAGAATATTCTACTTATCCATCACCAGGTTCAGCAAAGTATGAGACAACTCCAGTTTCTAGTGAAACTGAAGGTCAGAAAATAACATCACAAAAACAGTCAGAAGTCACAGAACAAACTTCTACTCAAAGACCTTACACACGCCTCACAGTTCAACCACCTCACTTTGAAACCACTGCAGGGGTAGAATTATCAGAAGGTCCAGAAGTAACGATTACAAGAAAGCCCTCTGAGATCGAACACATAACAACAGAATCGTATCATGCATACAGAACAGAAAAACCAGAAGAACATGAAAAAACTTCACAGAGAGAAGCAACTGAGACAGGGCAGATGGCAACTGAAGGATATTCTGCCTACCCAACACCAGGGGATCAGAAGTATAAGACAACTGAAGTTCAGGTTGCAACTGAAGGTCCGCTTGTATTTTCATCAAGGAAATACACAGAATCAATGGAACACCCAACTACACAAAGACCTTACATACACCCCTCAGTTTCACCATTTCAGTTTCAAACCACTCCAAGTGTAGGTCTGTCAGAAGGTCCAGAAATCACAAGTTCAAGAAAGCCCTCTGAGATTGAACACATAACAACAGAATCTTATCATGCATACAGAACAGAGAAACCAGAAGAACTTGAAACAACTTCACAGAGAGAATCAACTGAGACAGAGCAGTTAACAACTGAAGGGTATTTTACTTTTCCATCACCAGGTTCAGGGAAGTATGAGACAACTCAATTTCCTAGCACAACTGAAGGTCAGGAAATAACATCAAAAACCCACACTGAAGTCACAGAATACCCTTCTACTCAACAGCCTTACACACGCCTCACAGTTCAACCACCTCACTTTGAAACCACTGCAGGGGTAGAATTATCAGAAGGTCCAGAAGTAACGATTACAAGAAAGCCCTCTGAGATCGAACACATAACAACAGAATCGTATCATGCATACAGAACAGAAAAACCAGAAGAACATGAAAAAACTTCACAGAGAGAAGCAACTGAGACAGGGCAGATGGCAACTGAAGGATATTCTGCCTACCCAACACCAGGGGATCAGAAGTATAAGACAACTGAAGTTCAGGTTGCAACTGAAGGTCCGCTTGTATTTTCATCAAGGAAATACACAGAATCAATGGAACACCCAACTACACAAAGACCTTACATACACCCCTCAGTTTCACCATTTCAGTTTCAAACCACTCCAAGTGTAGGTCTGTCAGAAGGTCCAGAAATCACAAGTTCAAGAAAGCCCTCTGAGATTGAACACATAACAACAGAAATTTATCACACATTCAGAACAGCAAAACCAGAAGAACTTGGAACAACTTCAGAGAAAGAAGCAACTCAGACAGAGCAGACAACTGAAATTTATTCTACTTATCCATTGCCAGGTTCAGGGATGTATGAGACAACTCAATTTCCTGGCACAACTGAAGGTCAGGAAATAACATCAAAAAAACACACTGAAGTCACTGAACACCCTTCTACTCAAAGGCCTTATACACGCCTCACAGTTCAACCACCTCAGTTTGAAACCACAGCAAGGGAAGGAATATCAGAAGGTCCAGAAATAACAACTTCAAGAAGGCCTTCTGAGATTGAACTCATAACAACTGAACCTTATCACACATTCACAACAGAAAAAGTAGAAGGACTTCAAACAACTTCACATATAGAATCAACTGAGAGCGAGTGGATGACAACTGAAGGGTATTCTACTTATCCATCACCAGGTTCAGGGAAATATGAGACAACTCAATTTCCTAGCACAACTGAAGGTCAGGAAATAACAACAAAAACACACACTGAAGTCACAGAACACCCTTCTACTCAACGGCATTACACACGCCTCACAGTTCAACCATCTCGGTTTGAATCCACTGCAAGGGAAGGGCTATCAGAAGGTTCACAAGTAACGAGTACAAGAAAGCTCTCTGAGATCGAACACATAACAACAGAATCCTATTACACATTCACAACAGCAAAACCAGAAGAACTTGAGACAGAGCAGACAACTGAAGGTTATTCTACTTATCCATCACCAGGTTCAGGGAAGTATGAGACAACTCAATTTCCTGGCACAACTGAAGGTCAGGAAATAACATCAAAAAGACACACTGAAGTCACAGAACACCCTTCTACTCAAAGGCCTTACACACGCCTCACAGTTCAACCACCTCAGTTTGAAACCACTGCAGAGGTAGAAATATCAGAAGGTCCAGAAGTAACAACTTCAAGAAAGCCGTCAGAGTTCGAACACATAACGACAGAATCTTATCGCACATTCACAACAGAAAAAGTAGAAGAAATTCAAACGACTTCACATACAGAAGCAACTGAGACAGAGCATGTAACACCTGAAGGATATTCTACTTATCCATCACCAGGTTCAGGGAAGTATGAGACAACTCATTTTCCTGGCACAACTGAAGTTCAGGAAATAACATCAAAAAGACACACTGAAGTCACAGAACATCCTTCTACTCAAAGGCCTTACACACGCCTCACAGTTCATCCACCTCAGTTTGAAAGCACTGCAGGGGTAGGAATATCAGAAGGTCCAGAAGTAACAACTTCAAGAAAGCTGTCTGAGATCGAACACATAACAACTGAATCTTATCGTGCATACAGAACAGAGAAACCAGAAGAACTTGAAACAACTTCACAGAGAGAAGCAACTGAGACAGAGCAGATGACAACTGAAAGATATTCTGCCTATCGAACACCAGGGGAGCGGAAGTATGAGACAACTGAATTTCAGGGTACAACTGAAGGCCAACGAATAATTACATCAAGAAAACAAACTGAATATGTTGTACGTCCAACTACTCTTACAGTTACTATGTATCCAGCACATCCTTCAGAGCAAACAATGACACATAGAGCATTAAATACTGTACATCCTGAAGTTGAGCATGTAACTACTGAACAGTCACCCTCCTCTAGCACCATATACAGCTTCACTGGGGCAGGTGTGAAATATAATGCTACTAAGTCTGGAAGAACGGATGCTTATGTTACGGTATCATCCAAAGTTAAGGAATCTTTGTCCACTGATAATAGAGATAGAACAGTTTATTATGTGTCTCCTAGCTTAAATGCAAGTTATACACCAGAATCATTACAATTTCAAAACAAAACACCAAGTATCTCAAATGTAACACAGGAAATGCAGTCATCTACTGGTACATATACATTAGCACACATAGTTGAAACAACAATGTCTTATGCTGAGCACCAAATTACTGAAGGTAAGAAAGGAACAAAAATCATTAGCTCAGAGAAACCGAAATATACTCCACAAACTGTGAAGCCCCTGCAAAGTATTGCCACAGTACAAACTGAAGAACCTTTTATTAGTGTAAATACAATGGTGGCAGTGCAGACTACACCAACTCAGCAGTATACAGAAATTCCAGTATCTCTTCTTGCAAGCAGTACCTTAAATGCAACAATTAGTGAAGAAGGAATTAGTTACAGTAAGGTAACTGAGTTTCCTTATGAATACTTAACTGGGACATCTACTGAGCTGTTTACCAAACATTCCTCTTCTACAAAACAAGTTACAGGAGAAACTGAGTTCCCATATGGATATACACCCATAAAAGAAACTGAAACCCCTGAAATATACATTTCTACTCCAAAATATGTCACAGGAGAAACAGAAGCAAGTATCCAATACACAAGTGGAACACCTGGAAGATACACTTCTACAAAAAAGGAAATTTACACAACAGAAGGTCTTATTGGTTCAACAGTAAGACCACATTATATAACAGTGAGTGTTCCTGAAAAGATTGGAATCACTGAAACACAGTCTTCATATACTAATCACACTGTGACAGTGTCTGCAGTGGAACAATCAACTGTGCACATTCATGAATCAAGTAGCATCCCTACTGTTATAACTGAATTTGCAGAATATTCAACAAATCCAACATTTATGCCACCAAGCTCTAGTGTTGCTACAGTTTCAACAATTTTGAGGACTACTAACATTCCTCTCTTACAATCAACAGCTGAACCAAAGACAACTGTGATGGAATCAAATATGACAAAACAGACTGAGCCACCTGCTGTTTCTACAACTGTTAGGCCATTAGAGACATGTATATCTGAACTAGACTGTTCATATGATATGTCATGCATACAACATAATTGCTTGAACCCATGTGATGCTTATAAACCATGTGCCATGGGTGTGAGATGTGTAGTTAGATCGCATAGGCCTGTCTGTCTGTGCACCAAATCTGAGAACCTGACTGCTGCCTCTGTTGAATGTAGAACACTCCCAGGTAAACACAAACCCAATCCCCCATTGAAAGAAAAACAATAAAATGAAACTTGGGAGATGTACAAGACAGCTGCCCTACTTTGCACTTGCAATATCTGTCTGGCTCTTCTCCCCTCAATAAGAACTGCTTTCCTCAAATATTATAGGTGTAAGCAATCCTCTTGAGGAATTGTCACACATATTAATATCTTATATTTTGTTCATCATGTGCATATAGTTTTGTACATTAATCTTGGTGGAGTGCTAATAGTGTCATGTAATACTTTGGAATTCTAAAAGATTGGTATCCTCTATTAAAAATATTACTGTTTGGCCATGAGTATCAAAATTATAACTCTTTTTGTGTGTAGGACTCATGTATCCCAATAATTTGAGTAATTTGTAGTTATTTTGTATCTTTGTATTAAGTGTACTATAGTAATAGGAAGGAAGTGTAAGAAACATGATTTACCATGCTCTGGTTAATGAAGTTTATATGAATAATAAACACTGAAAATGTTGACAACTCAGGAGTCTGCATAAATTAGTACATGAACCAGTAACAGCTTAGGTCTCTGTAAGTGATGTAAAATATAGTATGTAATTAGTTTCCTTAATTTATCTTTTTTTCCAAAATATTATGACGGGAGAAAATACTAGAGAAATTAAAGTGGTTTGTTTTGATATTTTATTATAACTTGAACACTGTATATCTCTTTTGATTTTAAGTAGTTTTAGCCGTTTTACCATTTCCTTCATGGAATTCTTCTTATATTGGTTTTTAAATATTCATTCCAAGAAGCTAATTGAAAAGCCATGAAAATGTGTTAAATACAAAGCTAAGGGCAAATTATGATATCCAAAACATTTCAACACCAAATTCTGTTGTATCGTCTACAGCACCATTTCAATTTACATTATAAATTTAAAAACCTGGTAAAATATAAATATTACCCAGTTTGTGAGATGGGATAACTGTTCACCTCAAACATGATAGAACTAAGTAATAATCATTTTTGTTATTGAATTTAATGAGTCAGGTGAAGTGATAGTTTTACCCAGTTATAGGTGATATGAAATATAGGCTATAATGTACTAATCTCACTGTGATTATAATTTTTGGACTTTTACCCTGGCACCAGCAAATTATTTATGAATGTTTTGACCATCTTTTTCAAAACGTTAATTTGGATGAATGTATGTGCACATGCATGTGCTCACACATGAGCCCGCACACACACATACACTCATCTCCTAATAACATAATATCATTGGGCATATTTTCTGTTTATGCAGTGTGAAATAATTTCACATAATCACTGTTAAATTTATTTTAATGTTGGTTAAAGTGTGTTTACAGAAGATCATGTAACATTAGCAGTAAGAGTAGTACAATCAGAGTTATGTCTGGAATTGAATGTGTGGGTCTCAAAAGCCACATTATGCCAAAGACTGTATTTTGTTATTATAGAAACGTTCTGGCACTCCACCCTTTTCATAGAGGTTGCTTTTGCATATCAAAATAGTTCAAGAGGATTGCTTGATGTTTCATTATTATACCTCTAAACTGTAGTGTAGGAATAGCAGCCATGAATGCAAGATAGTTGTGCACGGGGTTCATTATGCGGAAGGAAGAGCAATAAAATCTAGTTTGTGTTGCATGAAAACAGACCATCCAATTTCCAGTTTATCTTCTCTCTTTTTTAAATGTACATTTTACTCAGGACTTCACTTCACTGTTGCTCTTCACACATTAGCCAATTTTGGAACATCTGTATTTAAAAATCTGCTCTTCATTGTGTGTATGCGTGTATAGAAAAGATCTTTTGGTATGTCACTTTGAGAATTGAAAAGGTTCCTCCCTTTTTTCTAGCATGCATAAATGTTTTGTATATTATAAGCCATTTTGTATGGTTGTATCTTTTCTGTACCTGGAGTATCCAAAGTCATGGAAATAAAATTATTGTGCTTGGACAAGAATGAATATGTATCATACTAAATATTGTCTTTCATCTTCATATTTTGACAGCTTGTGAACACCTGCTACATGAATATTACTTTTAGACTGTGAATGTATGGAATGGTGGTGGCGGCTTATAACAGTATCACTTACAGACAAAATTGGTGTTGGCGGTGATGGTTATTTGTTGCTGTACATAGCTGCATAATTTTCTTCCAGGTTACCAGCAACAACTAAAATACTGATGTTATTGTGTTTGAATAATTTAGCGATAGTTTATTGCAATTAATGGTGTAGAATGCTTATGTTTTATTTCAGCTTTATTTGCTTTTTATCTTTTTTAAGGGAAACTTCACATAAATTTCAACATTTATTATAAGTAAGTAGTTATAAAATGTTGATTTGTTATGTAATTAGTTATAACAAATTTGATTGTGCAATTACTTTCAAATTCTGCTGAATAATTAACAAAATAAGTTGTATACATCATAGAATTGTTTTAAATATACTTGATTAGCAAGAATTTGTGTCAGTATTACAGTACTTATATTGAAGTTTATGTCTAAAAATTTAGTAGTGCATCTGAGTTTTAATATAATAATGATTTCCTATCTACAGTTATCAGCTGTTGGGATCACTCTGAGTGTCCTGCTCAACAGGCCTGTATTGAAGAGAAATGTATGAACCCTTGTAGTGTTGCAAACCCTTGCAGTTCACAACAGGAGTGCCAGGTGCAAGAACACCAACCAGTGTGTATCAAAGGTTAGCATGGGAATGAAAACTGCATATCCACATTCAATTATAAGCTTTTTAATGGGTAAACTTGAAAAATAATGTAATTTGGTCACAAAAATTTGTAACTGAAAGAGAAAAGATGCAGAATTGTCCTTGATATACATTATTCATGTTGTGTGTAACTACTAGTGTTATCTGATGTTCTGTTAGCTCTGCAACTTTCACTCTTCATTTAATATGTTCTTTATTGATTAATCTCTGATTTACATGAAAGATTCATTCCTAAAAACAATGTCCTATATTCAAATGACATAAAAGGGAAATCATTCATCTTCAGCTGCTCAAAACAGTATTATATCTGATATGTTTCAACAAAACAAAACAGAACATATCACATTGATGTAAACCGAAAAACTGCTTGTATAAAAGATTCTGAAAATGTGTGTTTGTGACATTATTTTCTGGATTTCAGTGTGTCATTGTCAGAAAACTGGGGATTGTAGACCTGGACATATTTGTGATGGTTGCTACTGTGTTCCAATAGGTAAGTAATACAAACAATAATGTTTTGGCTACAGTGAAAGTCTAATGTAATAAAGTTTGTTATGCCATAGGTTAGATCATACTACTTACCCCAAGTTTTGCATTTATACATCGCTGAAGATAGCCATTCTCTTTAAAATATTGTTTTGAAATTATTTTGTTTTTTGTTGTGGGGATAGTAAAAAGAATGGAACCCTATGTTGGTAGGCAGTATTTTATTATTGTGGCTTTTCTTACTATTTTTAAGGTTTTAATGCTGCACCTTTTTTCTCTCAGGCCCATTTTAATATTCCCTTTTCAACTATGTCTAGATCTTCAAGGTGATATCTTCCCATGATATTTTCTGATTAACATTTTTTTTCAGTTCTCTCAATGTGTATGCTATAAACGCCAGGCATCTCTCTCTTCCTGATTTGATAATAATCATGGAATGTAAGTTTTTATTCTCTACCACAGACAGGGAACCAGTCGAGCCAACAGGCTGTGAGCACTGTCCACCTGGTTATCAGTGTAATCCAATCTCTGGAGCATGCATCAAAGGTAGGATGAGCTTTGTCTCCCAACAGTGTTTAATTTATAATTAGTGAAAGTAGGAAAAATGTAGTGCAGTAATAGACAAGTGGTGTGTTGCTGTTTTGTTTTGATCAGCTGGTAACAGCTCATGCATACTAGTTAAGTAATATGCACTAATCCTTTCCCAATTAGTCCCTCATTGTTAAAGCAATTTGCAGTGCAGTTTTACCAGGTAACTGGAGTAGGATCATCACTGGCAGTGAGAAGAAACTGTTTTTGAAGGTGGATATTTCTTCAGCATCTATGGAAACAAACAACTGATGTCACAGTACAGTGCTTCAAATGGTCTTTTTTTCTTATAGTTCTTATGCGTGCTGTCATACCTATATTCCAGATTTCTGAACATCTAAAGTCATTATTTTCTGACAAGAGAATAACTTCTCTCTGGGTTAATTCTTTTTCTATCTGCCATTTAATTAAACCTACCTGAATTTATTTTATTTAATTATATACTTCATTTCTTTACTCTGAAAGTTTCATACTAGTTGACATCAATGACATTTTTTGCAAAAAAAAATATTTGGATTTGCTTGATACCCATCTAAGTTATTTAGAACTTATCTAAGTATGTGTACTTAGAGGTTTATCCAAATTTTGTTGATTATTTACACAGAAAATATTTTATATTTTGAATATTAAAAATAAGTATTTTATTTATATACAGTGATGTCGACTCCTATCGGCTATTGACTATGGGCTCTATGTCAGCCTTGATCTATTGGGAATAAATCAGTTTACAGAGTCTACACACACAAGCAATTATCCTAAGACAGTTTCTAGATCTCTGTCTTTACATATGACCCACATACACTTTCCACACTCATTGTCTTTTGATCCATTCTGGTCCTCAAGCCTGGTGCTCCCCACTCACGCACACACAGCCCTCAGCCCATAGCACCCCACTGGACACAGGCTGGCTCCTCAACTGCCCTGTTCCATGAACCCAGTGCTCCACACTCACAGCCTTCGGCTCTCAGCAACCCCACTGAACACACACGCTGGCTTCTCAGCCACCACAGTCCAAGAACCTAGTACTCCACACTCGCAGCTGATCCTCACTCTTTACTCAGCACCGTACCAGACCGCTTGATGGCTCTGCACTCCCTTCACACTCTTCTGCACTATTCCACCAGAGACTCCACTTTACTATTCTGACTCTTCGCTTGATTCCCCATTCACCACACTAAACTCAGGGAGGCGACTCTTTATACCCGTCAGCACATCTGTGGAATGTTCCAGAACAAGGATCTCGAAGGTTCCCTTTCCAGAAAGTCCTACAACCCCATGCCATCTGGAACATTGCACGGTGGCCACACCTACAGCCCGCGTCCACTAGCCAGGGAGGGCAATTTGGCGGCCCCTCCCCTCCAGTGTGATCCGAATGCTCTTTCAGCACCATGTCACAGATATAGTGGTCGCAGTAGTTTTTGGCCAGTGGAATATTCAAGGGGAAGGCTAGGGGCAAGTCATTTGTAAGATAGTACAATGTTTCGTCTGCCTCCAGGAAGGACAAGGACCGTATCGGACTGAATGCCCAAACAAAACAAATACACTGACCTTGCCACTTCAAGTACACAGAGTAGGTCCGTCCGCCAGCTCCACTATCTTCTCCTCTGGCCAAAAACTACTGTGCCTGCTATACTTTAGTGACTTTATTTGTTTGAATCAGTGTTGAATATGAATCCTGTTTCTGTAAGACTTGAGGTTCTCACAGCGGTGAATATGAAGACAGAAATCTTCAATCCTGTTTCTATTAGGTGATGGATTGTTTGATGTTATCATATGATATGAATGGACACATTTCAGCAGTTGGTTCAAAGGTCAGAGAGATCCTTTCATTTTCTTGAGTTACAGCAACAAGAAATTGAAAATGTGTGGCCTCTCATAGCACTAGATAACATCAAATTAGCCATTGACCAATGGGAATGCAGGTTTTAGTCATAATCAAAGAAAACGGTATTAAGCATAAATGTTGATAATAAACATGATTGAACTATAAATAAAATACCAATTTTTAATATTGGAATTGAAAAATATTTTTCTGTGTAACACTTCACCTGAATTGAATCGATGTTAATATACACATACTTATGAATGTTCCATAAAACTTATTTGAGTTTTATTCAGATCAGTAGAGCCATTTATTTTACTTTTTTTTCCAAAAACATAATTTTTTGGCACAAAGTACTACTTCCATCTATTTTCGAACTTGTATGTATAGTATGTACTGACAATTTGGACTGTATTCTTCCCTAATCTATATAAAGAATATGCACTTATTATTTCACATACCTTTCTTATAAATAATAAAACCAAAATGGCAACACATCTTGTTTCTTTATCTTTCTAGTGTCATAACTGTGCAATGGAATCTTTACAACTTTGGGTTTTAGTTTTTTGTTTATGTCAATCATTTATTGTTATATATAGCTCCATCTGCTGTGTGTGTTTTGAATGTACAGTAGCAATGGTGCATTGGATTTCAAACAGTGTGTTAAAACTTTGGCATTAGCGTGTTTTCAATACAAGCGTTTGTTTCAGGGAAGTATTTAAGTTATTATTGTGAATTGTGATGTTTATAAATATGGAGGAGGTGAATTAAAGTAGTCTCTTAGTATTGAAGTTGAGTTTAACTAAACGAAAATTTTGTTCTGTACAACATTTCTTTAGCGCCTTCTTTTCTGTGTTCCTCCTTATGTTCATCTGTTAAAATTTCTATAGTACTGAATTTACTCATGTACCCCACGCACTTGTGTAAGCCACACACCCCATTTTTTGAGGAAGTAAAACAAATATTTTAAAAAGGTTTGTAACTTTTTCCTCAGATGCATCTGGTAGTCTCTGCACGATCTGGGTCTGTCTTCTTATGGTTAAATTGTTATGGGCAAAATACCTCACCAACTACCCTTGACTTGCCTTATAATTTGTTACTTCCTTGGCCCTAACTATTTTCACCTCTTTCATCCAGCACATTTCCATCGATACAGCATATCCTAACTGCTGCTTCTCACAAATAAAGCTCACTAGCTTCTCTTCGATTCCCTCAGATTTCGGTTTGGATCCTCTGAAGGCTCTTCTATTACTTGTAGTTTCCGTTAGAAGGTCCTTCTTCTTCCACGATTCAACTGATGTCAAACCTTCTCCTGGCAGCCAAATTTCCCCTGCCACTCTAATTATCTTCAATTTTTCGCTCGCTGTGAAAGACCTTAATCTCATATCCTTTGTACTCATTTTTCAAACAATAACTGAACCAGGTAATGTTCAGCACCGCTTTTTAAGGACAAAGACAAGCAGGTAGAGAGATACAGTTAGATACGCAATGACTCATACTCGCATAAGCCGCGCATCCCATTTTATGGGCAAATTATTTTCAAAAAAGTGTGTGTGGGGTACACGAGTAAATATGGTATTTTCATGTTTTTAGTCAACATTGCTTTTTCTTTCTATATTGTTTGTAAATGTAGGAAACTTATGCTTCTGTATTAGTTTTAGTTTGGCAATGGTTAGTTGTGTTTGAATTGTAAATGTGTAAATCTGTATGTGGTTGAAAGTGATTGTATGAATTTGAGTGTGAAACACTATAATGCATGAGGTGATGCATACACATTACTAACTGTATTTTTTAAAGTGGTCATTGGTGCTTATGGTATTCTGCTTGTTGCTTAGCTTCTTATACAGCTTTTTATTGTGAGTTAGTTTTATTTTTTTACATATTCCGTAGTTGGTGGAATATTAGTAAGCTGTTACTTTGATCTCAGCTGAATTTTATGGAAAATTTATCTCTACTGATTGCTTATTAGGATTCTGGAATTTGGCTTCAGTAAGTACAAGCTTATATGCATATAACCACTGATTTGTTCAAATAATAACAAGTTTGTTAGGAATTTTGGACATCCCAGTCTTGAGTAGAAAAGTCAAAACTGCATACAGTGTGTAGTTCAGAATCTTTTTCCATGAAATTCGTCTGTGGTCTAACCATATATCTCTCTCTGTACAGTTGTATTTTTATATATATATTATTATACAAATATTTTTGCACTAATTTTATTGTGTTACAAAGAGTATTTTCTGTTTCTGTAAGTAACAGTCTTAGTCACTTCTGTCCTAGTATTTTTAATGTTTAATTGGATTTAAATTTGTATATAAACATTATTTAAATGATCACTATTCCTTGGTATATTCTGTCTAATATAATTTGTATCGCTATTATTGCACTTCACTTAAACTAACAGTATTATTTATTTCTGTTTTTTATCCCATACTATAATAGTAATGGAAGCAACAGAAACAGTTACTACAATGACACCCACAAAGCCAGGCTTCACCATTACAGAAATTACACCATTTGAAATGGGACCAACCCTAACAAGCCATATTACACAGACAGAGACACAGACAGCAGTAACAGAACATTTAAGTACTGAGCAAATTATGACTGTAACACAGACACACATAGGTGGTGGGGAGAGTTCTACAACCCTTAGAGAGCAAATTTCACAAAGGACACAGCTCCCAGAAGAGACTTATCCAGCAGTACCTGGAGTAGAAAGTGGTAAAACAGCAGCAGAACAACCAACAACATCACCTTTTGGAAGAATAACTGTACCACAGGAATCAGAGAGTGTGGTAACAACAACAGAAATCTTCACTACACATTTTGAAACTTCATTACCAGCTGTAAGTTTTCCAGAAACTTCAAGTCCAGGGCAGATTACTAAAACTCAGCCTTCATCAACAGAGAATCTTACTGAAGTACCAGTAACTCAAACTATTGAGACAGGTCCTCAAACATCAATTCATGTTCAAGTTACACCAGTTTCAAGTTTAACTCCAGAAACACAATCGACTCAAGGAGGAGGTGTGGCATCCTCTGAAGCATCAACAGAAATTACAACTGAAAGTTATGGAATTAGTTCTTCTGGTACAACTGAAATCCAATCCATTGAACAAAGTACAGTGACAAATAAGGCTACTACAAATCAGACTGAAGAGATTACATATGTAGAGACGAAAATACCTACAGTTCCAACAAGTGCAGTGTCATTGTGGTCAACTTCTTTTACAGAGGCACAAACAAAACAGCTTGTGACTGTAACAGAAGGAGGTATTGCAACTTATGTTACAGAAGTAGTTGTACCTTCTTCAAAAATACCCTCAGTTTCTTTAACTCAGTTGCCAAATGTTTCTTCAACAGCAAAAGGTAAACAGATTACTGAAGCCACACATACATTGAGTCCAAAATTTACAACAAAGTCAACAGAAATTCCAAGGGAACTGACAACATCATTATCTATGATAACCAGTAGACCAGAGCTTTCTATAGAAGTTACATTACCAGAAGAAGAACCTACAGCTATACTGCCAGGAGCATCTACCACCAAGTCTCCACCTACAGAAAGTGTAACCAGCACAAAAATCCCTACAGAGAGGCCTGTAACAACAGTCAGATCCAGTCCATTATATCCGATGATAGTTTCACCAACTACAGGAGGCACAACAATTGGAACTGAAATTTCAGTAACAACTGAGTCAATGATATCTCCTTCTGGATCTTCACTAGGAACTGAATTTTCAGCCATACCAACAACAAGCGAATCAACAGAGACAGAAGTATTTGTCACAACAGTTACTGAAGTTCCATTGTCAACCATAGCCAGTAGTGTGTCCGAGATACCATCAACTGAACTAGTTACATCTGAAAGAATCACAACATTTAGTTCAGAGATTACCACAGTGTCAGAATCATTAACAACTCTTCAGGGTCTGACATCTAGAGTTACTCAGTTTCAAAAAAGTACTGAGGTCCCTCACATGGAAAGCACAATACCAGTAACGGTATTACCAACAGAAACTACAGTTCCTTCAGCCACTGAAGCTGTTGGTACAGGTAAGCTTACACTGGTTCCAGCAACAAGTGCAAGTCAGTCAGAAACTGAAATTCCATTGACCACTACTGGAAGAATTTATATATCACAAACAACACAAACAGTGAAAGAATCAGAAACCCAGAACCCTACTAGTATTCTAACTCAAACACCAGAAATTTCCACTAGGCATTCCCCTGCAACAGAAGTCCCAGAAACAGGAAGCACAACCACAAGAGAATGGAGAACATTAACATCACTTATCACCACTCAGTCAAATGTGACTAATCCACCTTTGAGTGAGGCCAGTACCTTTGCTGTGCATACTACTGAGACACATGGCATTCCAACAACAACTTTCATATCAAGTTCAGTATCAGGTAATGTCACAGCGGGAACTGCAGGTGTGACAGAAGTGTTTACAACTGAATCCGGTATTACTGAAAAAGTGAGCAGTGAGGAATCTCACATTCCAGCAACAGAAACTTTAGGTACAACAGTGAGGTCATCTCATGGTCCAACAAAAGTGTCAGCTGAAGGATTGACTACACAGAGATCAACATTAACAGAATTTCCTACAGAAGGGTCAACAGTAATACCTATAGAAAGACCATCAAGAATATCTACAGAGGGACCAGCAGGAGTTCCTACAGAAAGAGCAACAGGAGCACCTACAGAAATATCAACTGGAATACCTACTGAAAGATTAACAGAATTTCCAACAGAAGGCTCAACAGGAATACCTACAGAAGTATCAACAAGAATACTTACAGAAAGACCAACAACAGTACCTACAGAAAGACCAATAGGAGTACCCACTGAACTATTAACAGAATTTCCTACTGTAGGTCCAACAGGAATACCTACAGAAAGACCAACAGGAGCACCTACAGAAATATCAACAGGAATACCTACTGAAAGATTAACAGAATTTCCAACAGAAGGCTCAACAGGAATACCTACAGAAAGAGTAACAGAAATTCCTACAGAAGGTCCAGCAAGTTTATTTACAGGGATACCAACAGAAGTTCCTACGCTAATGCCAGTGGGGATATCTACAGAAAAACCAACAGGAATAACTACACAAGAAGCAACAGGAATACCTACAGAAAAACCAGCTGGGCTTTCTACTGAAAGATTAACAGAGATACCTACACAGGGGTCAACAATAGTACCTACTGAAGTATCAATAGGGATCTTAACAGAAGGACCAACAGAAATACCTACAGAAAGAACATCACGGAAACTTACGGAGCCACCAACAGAAATCCCAACAGAAGTACATACAGAGAAACCGACAGGACTATTTACTGGAAGATTAACAGAAATTCCTATGCTGAATTACCAACAGGTATCTTATCAGAAAGACCAATAGAAATACCTACAGAAAGTAGTACAGGAATATTTACAGAAAGAACAACACAAATTCCAACAGAAAGAACATCAGAAATTCCTGTAGAAGGGCAAACAGAAATAACTATGAAAGAAATAACCAGAATTACTGCAACAGAGAGCCCCATTCAACCTGAGAATTATACATCCATGACAGGAAGACAGACAGAGGTAACAACTGAAGAACAAGGAAGTGTATTTTCTCTGGGTTCAACTCTTACGAGTCAAACAGAAGTGCAACTAACAACAGAGACTTATGAAAATGTTACAGCAGTGACAGGAATCCAAACAGAGCTACCTTCTGAAGGAACAACAAAGGTGTCATCCACAGTAGGGACAACAGAATTTCAAACAGTGTACCTCACACAAAGAACAACAGAGATTTCAGAAGTATCTTCTACATTGAGTACAGAGGGAATTCAAACACTATTACCTACAGAGAGAACAACAGAAATGTCAACAGTGTTACCATTTGAAGGAACAACTGAAGTTCAAACAAAATCTCTCTTCACTGCTAAAACTTCTACAGGAATAACTGTAGAAACAACTGTAGGGGTGTTTCCTACCACAGAAGTGGGACAGATTACTGAGACTAACATTACAGTTGCAACCATTATCCCTACCACAGCCATGCTTTCTCCTACCACCGAACAGACTAATAGGACATGTGCTGCTGATGCTGATTGCCCCCCCTCAGAAGCCTGTAGATGCAGTCAGTGTGTGAACCCTTGTGCAGAGAGCAACAATGGTTGCGCACGCAATGCCTTGTGCACAGTCTTGAATCACATCATACTTTGCACGTGTCCATCTGGACAATCCGGGGATGCCACCAAGGATTGCCAAGGTATACTTCACTGTAACAGTTACATAAACAACATAGCACAAACACATATGCTCTATAATCATATGGCCTGAATCCAAAAATTTTTGTAAATACTTTAAATATGGTAGTATTTTCCCTCTTGACTGTCTGTGACAAACATCTTCTTCATTTGTATTTCTTTGTAGAAAGTTGTAAATGATGTGTACAGTAACCAAATTAATATATTTCAAAATTGCACTATAAATAGAATAGCACATACCTGTTTTACTTTAAAAAGTTAATTTTTAAAAATATCCTACAGTATATATTTAAAATGTAGAATGTAGTATGACTTGTACAGTATTTATTTTTCTATGTACAATAACATGAGCTAATTTGGTAAGTCTACTTCTAACTTGACTTTTCTTATGGCAGTTTGTTGCAGTCTAATATGCCTTTACAAAGAACATGGTAACTCGAAGTAAATTATAAATAACCTCATTCCAAGGACTTCAACTACCTTGCACCCATAAAAAGTTGTTGAAGTAAAAAGAAACTGTTGTAATATACTCCAGTTACTGCCAGAAGATCAGCTGTGATTACCATGTACTGAAGTTTCGAGTTACCAAGTATCGTACACACTAAATATACATAACAGTACATAATCATTAATAAAGCAGTTTCTTTGTTTTTATAACAGTAAGTAAATACTTTTACCACATATCAGATGTTTTAGCTGTGTGTGTAAGTATTGCAGTTCTTTCATATGGTAATCCTTTAATAGGATTTTTTCTGTAATAATTTCAAGACTGGAACTGGCAAAAGATGCATATGTACAACAGGCAGTTTGTGCAGGTTTTGTATGGTTGTATTACCCTACAGTTTATTTCAAAATTCTACTCACTTACTCAGAATCAGAAAACTTGGTATTTAGTGTATCATTATCTGTGATACTTATGGTTGAAAATTTTCCTGTGTTTCTACCATTTCATATTTAACGACAGTTATACATAAGCACTCCTTCATTTTTAGGAGATTCTTGGTTTGAAACTTATCCTGGACACTTGTTGTCTTGTCTTAGGTTTCTTCTGGTTTTCTTTAGTGTCTCCAAGTGAATGCTGGACAAATATTTTAAAGCAGGTCACAGCCATTTCTACATTCTCCTTTTCAGTTCATCACTCATAAATCACCCTCCCATACAACACTATATAACTTACACATTTAAAAAGTGTCATTAAGTAGATCAGAGAGATACTTCTTTGTGCTGTGTCCATATAGTCTTCTTTAGTAGTACTTCATCTATTTCATTTTCTTCTTTTGACTCTCCATTTCTTTCTTGGTGGTATTTATTTGTACTACAGCCTTTAAAGCTTCATATTTTGTTCCCCCATTATGTCCAATTAGATTCATGTCTCCTTTCTATATAT
>NW_019059680.1:1128533-1155090 GCF_000696155.1 Zootermopsis nevadensis
AGTTTAGTTTAGTTTTCTGATGTGATCTCCATCAGTTAATCTACAACTTTTAGTCCTTCCATTAATATTTTTGTAATGTTCTATTACACACTGATTGGTCATAATATAATATGTCCATTCTGTGTTGGTTCTTTTTTTACATTTATACTCGTAATAAATTGAGATGTCCTCTGTTAACATCATCTGCCCATTTGCAATATAAACCACCAGCATAGATTTATATATAGTTATGTTTGGCACCATTTATTTAGTATATAAGACAGGCATCGGTGTTGTATGCATTCTTGCCATTGCCTTCCATTGTTATCACTCTGAAACATCTGTTGTTTTGGTGAATAGTGGTGTGGAATTAACAGTTGGTCAGGTGTGAGTAACAACTGGTTAACTAATTTATAACCTTGCTCATTTATTGATGCCTCCCATGTAGAAAGCCCAGGAACAACTAAGGCTCCAAGTCCATGTGAATCAGACTTGGATTGCGTTGATACAGAAGCATGTTACAAGTCATTCTGCTTGGACCCATGCGAGTTCACAAATGCCTGTGCTGCAACAGCTAAATGCCACACCAAGGCTCACAGACCCATATGCACTTGCCCTACAGGATATGAGGGCAACCCTGCAGTAAAATGTTCCCCAACTAAACAATGTAAGATAATATGAATAATTCCTTTTATAATGTTATTCGTAGGAGGAGCATTTCAGTTGAGCTCTCTGCATTTGTTTCATTCATATTTAAACAGGTCTTATAATTGTATTATTTTACTGTGAGGGTTTTTTAATTATATACAATTTTTAAATTATAAAGTCAAGTAGGAAATAAATAATGTTTAGGACTGAACATGACAATAGTTAATTATAGATATGCATGTGCATAACAAAAATGATACCATATTTTCTGCATTACTCACAAAGACAGCAAATTCTTATAAAAATCAATCTTATGAGTTAAATGCCCTTAGTAAAAGGCTTATTAAAGATATACATATGCTGTATGTACATGTGGTATTGTCAAAAAATGTGTGAACTTTTGTTGTAAACTTATTCGTCATTATCACAGGGTTTACCGGGCACTGTCTTTGAAATAGTCTTCTTATTCTGTCACACATTTCATTCAGCAGAAATACTGCTGCTGGAAGCACTCCTGCAGGTTTCAGTGCTACTATCATAGCATCTTCTGCAGCTGGAACCCATATCCCTTTGAGAGCTGGGCAGTGACTAGATCTTGAGAGTGGGGATGTTATAGAAACACAGTGATGCGATTTTTGGTCGCATACTCTTGCTCCAAAAGAGACAGAGGAACTTGTGCATTGTCATGATGGAACAGCCAGTTTCCATATTTCCAAAGATAAGGGTATTTGCAGCAGATAAGTTTACACAAACAGCACATAATGTCTCTGCACATAATCTTGTTGAATTCATACTTTCCTGGAATTAACTTATGGTGAACAATATCCTAGCATTACTGAAGAATACTTCCACCATCAACTTCTGTTTTGAGGAGATCGTAAAAAGTGTTTTGTTGCTGGGCTGTTTACTTCACTGATCATATCAGTTTGTGAGACTATATTGCCCAAGTATACACAGAATTTGCTACAATTAACTTGCTCTTTGAATTGCGGTATCCTAGTTAATTGAGTTCTATAAATGACAGAATTCATTATAGCAACATTTCTGTATACTAATTGCACTTGTTTAGGTATGAAGACTAGTGCAAGTACTGCATCATTTATTGGCTATTGTACAAGCTCAGACTTTTCTAATCTACAATGGCATATATTTTGTATAATTAAATATTAGACCAACTTCTAAATTTTTCTCCAAAACAAGGTGATCACAAGAATGTGGCAAAATTAATAAAACTGTAAACATGTTGCATAATTCCTCATGTCCCCTTATTTCTTAATTTAAGAGAAAATATGATGTAATAATTATTGTAAAGGTAAAGTCTATTGAGCACCTGGCCTACCAGTTACATGAGAGGCATGATGTGCCAGTACTAAGATCAGTGTAGTGAGTATTTGAACTTGCTTCACCATCCTCTGTCTTTTATCACGCTGCTTCTTTACAGTTCAGATGGCCATGAAATGAGAGGGTATGGCTGTGAGTAATGAAAGTTATACAGTTATAAACCATATGTCTGAAAAGGAATTATTGTTACTTATTATGAGCATCATATAGTTTCTTTGTTTTTGTTGTCTCTCTGAACTTTCTGTTGAAACAGGCAAAATTATGCAATGAAAACATTTAGTTTACTCCTTCAAACTAAATGAATAGAAATTATGCATGTAAATACAATTATAGCTAACAAGATTTTTTAGTTTATTTTCAGATCTTCCATAATCATATTTTATAAAAATTATTTATGAGTTTTCAGTTCAGTTTGTTCAGAAATTTTATGAAGCTTCTTCGTGCACAACAGAAATCCTTCAAGAGGAAATAAAATCCTTAGAATTCCTATAATCTATTTACAAAACAAATACAAACATTTACTGGATCCAATTCTATTTGTCATGAATTTTTTAGTCTGTTCAGTTCTAAACTGGATGTTAGAGCTAATCATTAATAATGCTTATTATTCAGAAAATGTCTGGATTAAAATGATATCTGAGGAAACTTGTTTTGCTTTCATAGTTCCTAGAGATTCAAAATACCATTGGAAGAAATAAATGCATTGTGCTCACTTTAGTTGTTTGCAAGCAGAAGGAAGCAACTTTAATAAACATGAAGAATTCCGTCTTCTGGGTTGTTGCGCTGTGTAGTCTGGTCGATGTTAACCAACGTTTCAGAGGTCATACTGCCTCCGTCATCAGGGTGATAATATTCATACTCACTTACATACTTCATACATACTCACCGCTGTGAAAACCTCAAATCATACATTTAATAAACATGTTTTCATCAGTTTTACTCAGAACAAATTTATGGTTCCCATTGTAACATGGCCCTTATGAAATGGATTTGGGCATAATATAAAATCTGTCCTGAACTCAAACTTGGTACTGGGTTTGTGTTTTTAAGAACCTAATTATAGTTTGGTTATTGCAGTATATAATTCCTAAACTGCATATCTGCAGCCCAAATTGTGGTTACTTATTTGTTGGCCTTTTCAAGTTGTTACTGTTGCTTGCTTTGATTTAGAATCAGCATTCATAATAAATACTGAACACAGCAATTCTAACTGTTTGTAAAGGCAAAGTTTGTAAGACCAACTTTCAAATCACCAAATTGGTGTGTATCAATAACAAGTGGAGTACCAGTAAAACCTTTTTTATCAGTATTAGGGCTATATCAGGTAATATAGTGAAGACTTTACATCCTTTCTTTCTTTCTTGTAATTTTAAATATTTTTGTATGATTGACATTTGTTCTCCAAGCTTGCTGTGGAGTTGTGTTGTTTATTTATATGCAGATATTCTTATTATTATATTTATTGTTTCAATTTTTGGGGAGAATCTAGTCCATATGTTTTCTTATTCTCCTACAAATTTATTTTCTTTTCCACTCCATTGCATTGCATTGCAGTTGTGCTTTAAAGATCCCTGATCTTATAGAAAACTTTTGTACGACATTAAACAAAGTTTCATAATATTCATTCACTTCACATTTCTTGGTAGAACGCTTCATAATGGGATGATTTCCTCCCATTGCCAAACATACATATTTCTCTTTATATCTTGTATCCAATAAATGAGATGACAGTGACACTACACCAAGTCGATGGATATTTTCTGTACTATGTGGTCCACTGCATATTTTCTGAAAAATAATTTTACTTGGCCATCTTTTTGTTCTCAGTAATGTTTATCCATTATTTTAGTGAGTCCATTTCACATAATCATCCAAGTATTTTGTCCACCACATATATTGTTGTTAATATTAATGTTATCAAGCCATTCAGTTTATTTTTCTTTTTAATACTGACAATGCATTCAGAATTATTTGTATTATTTGTTAGAAACTTTATAAGTTTTAATGAACTTGTTACTGGATTATCCTCAGTTGTCTGTGACTTGCATAATAAAATAGACAGTTGAATCTGTAGTTCACCAATGACAATTTTAAGATTACAGTGGCGTTTTCATCACGTGTGTAAAGTCTATAGAAATACATCAATCCCTCACCAACTGCAGGGTTACATTTCTGAAATTCTGTTGTTGGCAGTACCAAGTCATTATGGGAAACTGGAAATTTGGGGAACTGTAACCCCACTTACCATTTATTAAAGCCTAACTAAGCCGCTTCTTCCATTACTAAACACAGACTATTTTTAATAGCATGTTTAAAAGTAATGTATGTTCAGACACCATACTAATTAATACAACGAAATCAACAAATTTGATATTTTCACAGCGCTGAAAATGTGGATTGTAGTCTTCTGGGTTATGATGCTATGCGTTCTTGCAGTTGGTTATCACTGTTTTGGAGGTAGATGTACCTATGCCTCAAAGATGGAGACAGTACATTTCCTCTGAAATTTTGGTAACCTATAACATATAACAAGTTTGCATGGTGTTGCAACCGAGAAGACTGTCCTGAATGAAATAACCAGTTTTATCATGTATCTATAAGTGTTGAGAGCTGAACCCCATGGTGATGGCCACAGCAGTAATGATGATGATTGTGACCATGCTGACCCACTTCCTGCGTTACCTATTTTTTTCATGTGTGCACAAATTAAAAACTGTAGTGCATAAAACCAATTACTGTGGTTGACTAAATTGGAAATAAATTAAAACTTTGAATACTTCAAATCTGTGAATTTGGCTGTCTTCTGGGTTATAGTACCAAGTAGTATGCTAGAAGTTTAACTGAAATTTCAGAGGTGCTTGCTGCAAGGACAGCCATCTTTGTTCTCACCACCATACGAACCTCAAATTCTACTTTGAAATCTGTGGTTGGTGAGGGATTGCTTTGTAAGTTTCCATTGATTTGTTTATGCATGGTTAAAGTAGAATTAATAGAGTTTTTTTTACAAAATGAAAATTATTGATTAAAAATTGATATAAATATACCATTCCCATTCTTAGTGTAGACACTGCACTGTATTATATTTGCAGTGTGAGAAAATACAAACCTGCACAGCAGGCTGTAGAACCAGTTACACTGGTAGTGTTTTGCTTCTAAATGTCGGCAGTGAATACCGTCCACATGAGACTGACTGACTTTTACATATTAAAAAAAATGTGAAATTGTGTGTCTAAAAAATATGTCCAAACCACTGCATAATAAAAGACTATTTACATACGACAATATATGTATTTATCTTCCTACTTTTAGTGGGTACTAGAAAATATGCAGTGCTCAAAGTTAGTTATAAAGGAAAAGAATTTCACAGAAGCAAAACAAACCTGCCGGCGCAGTGGCCACGCAGTCTGAGGCATGGCCACTGCGACCGTGGGTTCAAGTCCCACTCAAGGCATGGATGTTTGTCTGCGTCTCCTCTTTTAGTCTGGTGGGTAAAGATTGGCCACGGAAGGCAAGGCGAAACCACCGTGGTACTTTCGCAAGAAAATCCCGAAAGGGGTCATAACGATCAAGCTGACCATAGATGATGAAAAAAACCCTCCTTTTGTCTATGATAATTTTCTTTATTTTTGTATTAGAAATTAATGATATGTGTTTGTAAATGTATGAATAATGCACCACATGCCCAGTACTGTAGAAATCGGTAGGAAGCAACAAATAAATACTGATTCCTAATAAAGGGAACATTTGGTATTTCATATAGGATAGAGGAGATGTGTTAACAATTTGCCAGTAATTAGGTGTTTGTGAGTGGTTAAAAAACTGTGAAAAAATATCAATCCATTGCCTACAAGGGTTCTGAAATTTGTTCATAAATGTGCACCAGGGATGTGGAACAGGTAAAGAATCTGGTATTAACAAAAATAGGAAATGAATATATGAGCTATGGATATTGGGTTTTTTGAACAAAGGAAAAGAAACAACCAGAGGGTTTGGGCATTTTACATGCTTACAAAATATTGGCAACATGTCCAGAGGACAGAAAGAATATGGACAAAGTGTGGGCCTTCAAGACAACTGAGAAAGTGCAGTATCAGGGGTTCACTACTCTTTTCACACACTAATTAAAACCTGAAATTCCACAAAAGAAAGAAAGAAAGAATTTTTTGGGGCTTGTGATAACCAGCAAATCTTAAAATTCAGCCTGTCCTCTCACAGAGAACTTCCAATCTGGCATATTAACTGAAGTCAGTTACACGTTTTTTGCTGTTTCATTCCTAATAATGTTTTAACATCATGTACATGCATGAAATTGTAAATATTACGAATTTTCTCTTGTTGTTTGTGTCATTGTATATTTTATTTTTGTAAAGTAAGAAGTGCTCTTTCTGTTGCTAAAACAACAAAATCAACGGTATAACAACTGCAACAAAATTAATGTAATTACGGGGGTGACTGAAAGAGTTGTATGATAGTATTTTTTTTTTTTTTATTCCAGTAACTTCACAAAGCCTTTGTAATTTGTAGTACTATAACCGTCAGTAGAAGTATTGAAGTACATGTAAATATTTATAGCACTTCAGTAATTAGATAAGACGTTAGTTAGCATTTCTTTTATAGCAGATCTTGTGGAGAACTGTTGTTTCTTGTACATATTAATTCTGTCAACCTTCTTCCTCTTGTGTACATGTTTCTGGTTATTTCTCTGGTGTAGTGACTTGCTCTAGCAACGAAGACTGCCCATTGACTGAAGCATGTATTGGAGGAGCCTGTCAGCACCCTTGTGATGTTAAAAACCCATGTGCTTTCAATGCTGTTTGCATCAATACCAACCACGGAAGTGACTGCAGTTGTGCTGAGGGCTATCAAGGAAATGGATTTGTTGGATGCGCACCAGGTAGAGTAATTACTTTCTCTTTCATAGAAATGATCAGATGGTTATGGCATATATTAATTACACATATCTTGTGATATTTGAAACTCCCTTTATGGCAACTTTGAAGATAGCTGTCTTTTAGGTTGTAGCACTGTGTAGTCAGGTAGGAGTTTATTTATTGCCCTTATGATAAAGGCAGTAAGGCCCTCTGAAACGTTGGTAAACTTCTATCAGTCTACATGATGCAACAACCCAGCAGACAGCCATCTTCATATTTGAACCTTTTTGTAAGAAAAAACCTAATTTAATAGCATTTTAAATAAATTAAGATCCAATAAAATTTTTGAATAGGTGGGAAAATTTCTTTAGCCAGCTCTTAAATGTTCATGAGACTGATGATGTTAGACAGATTAAAATACCTACAGCTGAATTGTTAGTGCCAGAACCTAGTTTAGATGAAGTTTAAGCAGCCATTGGGAAGTTGAAAGGTTATAAATCTCCAGGTATTGATCAGATTCCAGCAGAATAAATTAAAGCAGGTGGCAAAGGGTTGCATATGAGGATCCATAAGCTTGTACTGTTAATTTGGGATAAGGAAGAGATGTCACAACAATGGAAGGAATCCATAATTATTCCTATTCATAAGAAGGGGGACAAGACTGAGTGTAGTAATTACCGAGGAATTTCTCTTCTGTCAACCTCATACAAAATTCTGTCAAACATTCTTTTGGCAAGATTAACTCCATATGTGAATGAAATTATTGGGTATCATCAGTGTGGGTTCAGACGAAACAGATCAATTTGTATTATATTTCCAACATAAGAAGGCCTATATATAGAGAAATAGGTCTGTATCAACTGCTGATGTTAAGAGAATTGGTGATTAGTGTTCTATGAAGAATTGTCTTGTTCGTAGCATGGAAAGGTTTATATATGCTGTTTAATTCGCAATTGAACGGGACACATCAGCTATTGGCATATGCTGATGATGTTAATTTATTGGGTGTTGATATAAATACAATAAAGAGGAACACAGAAGCTTTACTAGAGGTTAGTAGACAGGTGGGGCTAGAAGTAAATTCGGAAAAAACTAAGTACATGCTTGTATCTTATCAGCAGACAGGCGGGCAGAATTGTCTTAGGGTGGATAATAAATTATTTGAAAGTGTTACAAAGTTCAAATATTTGAGAACAACAATAACATATCAAAATGATACTCATGAGGAAGTTAGGAGGAGACTAAATTCCGGAAATGCTAGCTACTTCTCAGTTCAAAATATTTTGTCTTCCTCTCTGACTTCTAAGAACCTGAAAATTAAAGTATAACAAAACAATAATTTTGCCTGTTGTTTTGTATGGGTGTGAAATATGGTCTCTCACTCTGAGGGAGGAACACAGATTGCAGGTGTTGAGGAGGAAAGAAGATGATGGGGTATGGAGAAAACTGCATAATGATGAGCTTCAAAATTTGTTGTTCTCCCCCAGTATTGACAGAGTGATTAAGTCAAAAAGAATGAGATGAGTGGGGCATGTGGTGCACCAGGTATTGATTGGGAAGCCTGAGGGGAAGAGACCGCTGGGGAGACCTAGACATAGATGGGAGGATAATGTCAGGCGGGATCTAAGGGAGATAGGAGTTGAAGGAGACTGGATTTTGGTGATGAACCTTTGGGTTTGGTAAGCCATATAGTTAGTTAATTAGTTAGTTATGTAACCTTGTAACCTGTAAGTCAGTGAGAAATTATGAATCCAACCTAAGATGTAGAAGGTTGAGAGCTCTTAATACGTTATTCCTGACTAATACAAAGTATGTTATACTATGAGCCTTGTACTAGCAGGGATGCAAGGGTAAGCGGAATAATAACTTCTAAATTAATGCTGTTAGTATAGCATACATAAATGCAAAGGTTTGCTAATGTTGTGTGTGAAATTGTTTATGTATGTGTGTTTGCGTGTGCACATGTGTGTTTGTATACAATATATAGTGAATATAAAGTGAGTGGTGTGTATTGGAGTAATTACACAAAATGCGACTTTGTTTTCAGTGGAGGGACCTTTACCAATCTGTCATTACAATGAGGACTGCCCCCCACACAAAATTTGTGACCGACTCAATCGTGTGTGTATCAACCCATGCTCAACGGATCCCTGTGGTCAGAATGCACATTGTTTGACAGTGAATCATGCCATTGATTGCCAGTGCCTTGATGGATACTCAGGAGACCCGCATGTGGAGTGTTTAAAAGGTACTTTGGCTCATGTTATTGACTGGTAGATATGAATTATAGTCATATTAATAATTATGTATAATATATAATACCTGATTGAATGTTCTGTCTACTTACTAAATGTTTTTTCCTAAGATGTTACAGAACGTATTGGTGAGATGAAACTTTTTCAATTTAGTTCCAGAATTTATTTTAATGGTGATTGCCTTTCATTTAAAGTAGAATATTTCATAAAGAATTTCAAACACCTAACACATTTCTCAGGTAAATGTTATAAACATTACCAATATGTGTAAGGAATGAAATTTTATTACCAGGACACACAGTGTAAAGCTTTTATATAGTTTAGTTAATAGGACGCAGTTGCTTTTATTTACTATGCAATTTTTTTAGAGATTATGCATCCATGATGTTTTGTGTAAAATGAAGGATTTTAGTACAGAAATATTCATAAGATAGATGTTGTGCTGTACACACTTGTAATGTTTATTGCATTGTATACCGACCTGTCATTTGTTATGGAGTTTAAACTTACTGAATCCTGATGCTCTCAGACCAGATAAATTAATTGTATTTTTATACAGCATTTGTTTTCTATTAAGTACAGCAGAAAATGATTAATTTTACTATATGTTACTACATTAGTCACAAAATATATGTACCCATATGCAGTTTTCTTCACTGACTTGGCAGTTTTAACTACAGAAATACTGATACATGATACTTACTGAACTGTTGATTTAATTTGCAATGACAGGATGCCATAGTGATGATGACTGCCTTACCACTGAAGCTTGCATCGAAGGCAGGTGTCAGAGTCCATGCAATTGTGGATTGAATGCTCAGTGTGAAGTATTATATCACAAAGCACTATGCAAATGCTTGCCAGGTTACAATGGAAATGCAACTTCAGAATGCCATGGTAAATATTTTGCATTATTAATATGGGAACAATAACCCAGTTAGAGGACAATTTAATGGGTGAAAATAATGTTACTTTTGTCTAGTTATTTATTCTTAAATATATTTTTTATGTTGATTGTCTTTTTGCAGCACTCTTATAGAGGGCTCTTGTTTTTAAAACACCTTTTTATGTTTAATATTCTAGCTTTCAGTTATTTATCCAGTGAGTATGTAATTGGTATATATGATCCTTTCTGCAACAAATGTATTGTGTGGATAGTAACATTTGTTCTGAAAGTAGTCTACTATTACTATATTCTGAGGATTAATTGTAGAGATTAAAAACTTCCTTGTAGTCAGAACACTTAATAATGTGCAATACTCTTTATTATGTAGATGCGTCATTTTATTTAAAAAATTCTTGTTTAGCACCAAGCAATCCTTGTGATCCAAATCCATGTGGCACAAATGCAATGTGTGAAATTGACAATGGAAACCCAATATGCTTCTGTCCAAAGGGATTGACAGGAAATCCATTCAGGAAATGCAGTGAGTATTTTGATGTACATTTTAAGGCATCAAATACCTGTAGATATACTTCATAATAGCTTTAACCTTACTGATGTAGCCATCATGTTTTATACATTGTTTTGAAATTAAGTATACGTCCCTTTTACTGTCATAATTTTTCATACATACAAGAATTTTAATATGACATAGTTATGTCATCATTGAGGTGTACAAAAAGTACCCATCATTAATTTATGACAGTTCTTCTCTTTACCATTACTTAAAGATATTTATGTGTTGATGCCATACTTATTATAGTAAGTGTAAAACTGAGAGATAACGAAGTGAATTAGACTGATAAGGTGTGTTTTGGCAGAAAACATTAAAAGAATGCCAGTGGGTTTGGCATATGCAGCAATATGTTTCATGATGACATTTGGTTAAGTCCTCCATTCCATATTCTATAAAAGAGATTTCTGCATTTAATGGAAATATTTTTAAGTCTGTGTTACATATATTTCTTATCTTATAATCAGTTATCCATATTTTACAAATATTTGTTTGACAAGAAATTACTATGCTGTATTGAATTTACTTATACATTGTTTTAGGTTTCTGAGTACTATACTGCCAGACATATAACTTAACCAGGAAAGCACATGCATAGATTGAGCTAACATCAATATATGAGTAGTGTGTTTTATTTGCTACTTATTGCTGTTTTCAGTTCCTGAAGGAGAGAAATGTGAACCAAATCCATGTGGCCCAAATTCAGGTTGTCACATTGTGAATGGCTCACCACTCTGCTTCTGTCTCCCAGAATATGAAGGCAATCCTCCATCAGAATCATGTCATCTACCGTCTAATCCTTGTGATCCATCTCCTTGTGGTCCAAACACACAGTGTGCCATTTTGAGCAATGGATTTGCCAAATGTACATGCCTACCAGGCTTTTTGGAGAGCCCTAACACCATCAGAGGCTGTGTGAGAAAGCACAATCCTTGTCAACCAAACCCTTGTGGTTCTGGAGCTATCTGTGATCCAAACAAGGAACCACAGTGTTCCTGCCCTGAATCTAGTTTTGGGAATCCTTACCAAAGTTGTCATGGTATGTGGATATAGCTGTAATGGAACTGAATCACTATTAGCTTATGTACTAGATTGTTTCATATTTAAGTGTGGTGTAATTTGATGCTATTGTACATGTGTTATTTCATATACAAATCTGGTTAGTTCATGCATTTTATTTCCATTTTCTTTTGCTATCATATGGGTCCAAATAACCAGGTTTTAAGATAATTTTAACATTAATTAAATTTCCCGGAGTTCACTCTGTTACATATTACAAATAAATTATGAAGAGCATGAGTTTATATCAAGGTAACAACATATAGGATAGAATAGCTCTTTATATTTACAAACAGACTCAGAGAGAAGAAGAATTATCTGGCTAACTTATGGGTCCATGGAATGTAATTAAGATACATAATTTATGATGTTAATTTCTGAAGGAACCAATTTTTTCACTAATATCATATCTTTTTTCTGCTATTCATTTCCAGTGGCACTGTACTTTTATATGGTGCATATATCTGATTATTCTGTCTTTTACAGTACCTGTGATATCTCTGTGTCAACCTGGGCCGTGTGGCAGTAATGCTGACTGTTACATCACTGGGAATCAAGAATCTTGCTATTGTAAATCAGGCTACAAAGGTGATCCATACTCAGGTTGTATCTCAGAACCTCCCAGTCCTTGTCTGGCTAACCCATGTGGGCCCAATGCCATCTGTACAGCTTCACCACAGGGTTATCCCATGTGTGTCTGCCCTGATGGAATTTCTGGTGATCCCACTGGCCCTACAGGCTGTGGAAGACCTGAATGCAGAACAGATGATAACTGCACAAATAAACTTGCCTGTATTGCATACAGTTGTCGTGACCCATGCCCTGGATCTTGTGGCATAGGAGCCTCATGCCGTGTGGAGAAACACCATCCAGTATGCACATGCAATCATGGTCTAACTGGAAATCCTCTGATAAGGTGCTCACCACTTCAAGGTGAGTAGTTTTATTAGTCACTTGTTTGTTGAACTTTAATTCTACATCTTACAGTTTGTTAATTTATAATACTCATATACAGTGTCACGTTGTATTATATTTTTAATTTTTAATCATTTTATGTGAGTCACAATTTACCCTTTGTTAGTACATGACTTAATCATCAGAACATTTTTGTGTATTATATCTTCTTCATCTGAGTCTCATTTCCATAATAATTATTGCTTTTAATAGTATATTTTATATTGTTGATTTTATTCACATTTTATTGATATTTTAATACTTTTGTAATGACCTCTTATCATGGACAGTATTTTAAGGTTTGAAGATAAGAACAGATATGCTTAGAAAAATAAGTTAACATTTTATTTAAGCTGGTTTGTACCCAGATAATGTTTAAAACATTCTTACTAATATTTGTAGTTGAGATTCTTAAGTGAATTTGACACGATAAGATTAGGCAGCTCCATGATGCTGTGAAATCCTGGTATTTTCATTGTTGTATTTACAGTAATTTTACTAAAATAGATTTTTGATATAATATTTTCTATATCCACTGGAGTTCATCATAACAGTATTTCACTGTTTTTAGGATTACAAATTTAATTGTCTATAATTTTCACATTATAAATAATAATAACATAAGAAAATCTTGGTTATTTGTTCTATGAGATCCCTGGTTTTGTGGGTAATGTGTTTACTTAGTTTGGCACTCAGAAGTCTGAAAGCTAAATTCAAATTGGAAAGTGCCTGCTTTTTGATGTTTTTGATGGAATCAAAGACGATCTAATGTACTACCAAAGTTGCACCTTGCTAAAATCAGGGAACTGGTTGGATTCTGTCCTAAGGCTAAGGCCTAAATGCTAATACCAAGCTAAGGATTCACCATTCCCTTTATTAAAAGGGAAATTGAGTGAAAACACATGTTTGGCTGTATGCAAGGGCAGTTTCAGTCAGGCACCCATCTCCAAGTTTCTGCTAGCAAAAGAATATAATTTTCCTTAAAAGATGGTGATTGACATATGAAATGTAGTAGTTGGAATAAAACGCCAATTAAATCAAGAACATACAAGAAAAAAATCTGTACTGTTGCATTCTTTTTTGAAGTAAGGGGTGTCAGGACTACGCATCCCTATGCCCAAAATGAAAAGGATCATGTTTATTTTGAAAGAATTTGTGTGTTTGTACAGTTCCACCTCCAAGTGGTCCATGCCACCCAAGCCCATGTGCTGTCAATGCCTACTGTCAAGTGCTGGGGGGACGAGCAGTGTGTACATGTATGGAAGGTTTTGAAGGTGACCCTTCAGTCAACTGTCATCCTGAATGCGTGATCAACACAGATTGTCCTTTAGACAAGGCTTGCCTAGACAGAAAGTGCATAGATCCATGTGCTTTGGGTGCTGTTTGTGGTATAAGAGCCATATGTCTGGTTAGAGATCATACTGCAACTTGTGCCTGTTCAGATGAACATACAGGAGATGCTTTCATCCAGTGCATACCGAGACGTAAGTAACACATATCTCATGAATAGACTGTAACACTGTTTTTGGTGTATTTTGTGTTGGTGATAGCTCAGTCAGTATAGTGACTAGCTACGGGCTGGACGACCGGGGTTCGATCCCCGACGGGGGCAAAGGATTTTTCCTCTACCCTCTGCGTCCAGACCGGCAAACGCCTACATGGCGTATAGTGGGACAAACTGTACTTTACTTTACTTATGATTAGAGTACCAATAATATCCATGACACTGGAGTGAGGATATTTGGTGACTGTGCTGCTAGGACTAGGTAATGTGACAACTGACACATTGATCAGGCATTTCACAAAGGCCAGTCTGCAGATATCCTCACTATAGTTATGCTAATTAAAATGTACTGTTCAGTCTAAAAACTCCATATCAAATATGTGTCTGTTAAACAGGGAGATGCTTTATCACCAGAGATTTTAAACTTTGCTTTCACAGTATGCCATTACAAAGAGCCAAGAAAATCAGTAGAGAATGGAACTGATTGGTACTCATCAGATTCTTGTCTATGCTGATGGTGTCCAGGGATAGGGACTAGCTGTGTTGGTTGGGCCTGACAGAGTAGGATTTTACCTGAGGACAGACAGGTTATAGTGTCTGAAATTTTGTGTTTTTTTAATAAAATTCATGATGGATAATGTCTGTAAAGTTTGTTATTTTAATGAAAGTTTTTGTTTGAGAACAATGTACTGAGGAGAATATTTGGTCGTAAGAGATGGGAAGTAACAAGGGTGAAAACAATTACAGAATAAGCTTTATAATTTGTATTTCCCCAGGTATTATTAGGGTAATCAAATCAAGGAAGATAAGATGGAATGGGGCAGGCTATGAAGCATGTGAGCAAAGGATGAAAAATGCATTCACAGTTTTCATCCACAAATGTAATGGGAGAAGAGAACTTGGAACACAGACATAGGCAGGAGGATAATATTGATATGGTTTTTAAAATAAACAGGTTTTCTGACTCTGGATAGGGTCAGGGCTGTTGTGAATTTGATAACAAACTTTCAGGTTTTGTAAGAGGTTGAAATTTTGTTGTTGTTGAAATGAGTGATTATTGAAGTCTTAAGAATGGTTTGTTCTTGGAGTTAGTCACTATGTTCACTGCAACTGCTCTCTCTATATTAGTAAAAGAGGAGTACAAGCAGTTGGTAAAAGTTTAAAATATGAATTGAAAAGTATTAAGATTGTCATATAAATTTCATTCATTATCACACATTTAATTCCTAAAAAGCAGTTTTTGTTTACAGCTCCAGTTCCAGCAGATATGAACATTACACATCCATGTGCCCCATCACCATGTGATCCGGGTGTTCAATGCAGTGTTTATGGAAGCCAAGTAGCTATGTGTAATCCTTGCAGTGGCTCTGGTAGTATCAATAACCTTCTGTGTCGTCCTGAATGCCTTGCTCATTCAGACTGCTCATTCAATCTTGCATGTGTTGGGCGTAAGTGTCGTGACCCATGTCCTGGATCTTGTGGTGTGAATGCCAACTGCATGGTCATCAACCACAATCCGGTTTGCAGCTGTCCAACTGGCTTAGTAGGCAATCCATTTGAACACTGCTCCACCCCACCACCAAGTAAGTGCACTAAAAATATAATATGTATGAAATGTGCAATGTATTAATACTGAATGATAATCTGTTGAGTCTAAAATGTGAATATATATTATGTTTATTGAAGTAGAGATGTAGAATGTGGAATAAAGGGAGAGGCTGTTAAGGCACAATCATTAAACAAGATCAGCATTCTGACAGTGAGATTCTTGACTTACTTTCATTACAAACAGGAATTTATGGAAAGAACTAACAATATTTGTATTACTTAAAACATTTCAATCCATGTGGTGAGGCTAGGAAAAAGTATTAAATTAGACTATTTGCTGATCCAGTAGTCTACTTAAGTTTCACCTTAAATTTTCAGATATAACTTAAAAATTTTGCCATGATTATAACTGTTGACATGTGAACAATATTTTATGCATGATTTATAATTAGGTTTATGAACTGTCTCCATACAAAATTTATTACATATATTCTTTTGTGACAAAAATATTGTACTACAATTTCTAAAAGAATATTGCAGAAATATTTGAGGAGTTTGTTGTATGTTTTTCTCATCTCTAATTCTGTATTAAGAGTTGCTACTAGCAAAGCGCTAGATAAAGCAAATGAGTCCACAGATTGAAGGGTCTATAACAAAAGTTTTTTACAATTTTTATGAGTTACTTCTGCCAGTAAGAGAGTGAAGTCATTTATTAAGTGCTGCCATCAACTTTCCTTTCAGATGTACCTCGAGAGACATGTGAGACAGTACATTGTGGTGCTAATGCTATTTGTCTGGAAGAGAATGGAGTGTTAACATGTGTTTGCAAGCCTGAGTACTTTGGTAACCCTTATCTGGTGTGTCGGCCAGAGTGTGTTCTCAACACAGACTGTCCTAATAGCCGTGCCTGCATCAATAACAAATGTGAAGATCCATGTGCAGGAGCATGTGGTGTTGGTGCTTTGTGTGACTGTGTGAACCATGTACCAGTCTGCTTCTGTTCACCTGAGACAACTGGAGATCCATTTTTTTCCTGCTACCCAGTTAGGCCTGGTATGTAATACATTTAGTACATCTGAATGTAACAGTTAAAATGTTTAAACAACAAAATAACAGATTCTGAAAGGACTGAAATGTCAAATGTTGCGAATTTCATAATATTTTAAATTAGGATAAAATACAGTATAAATCACCAACAGCACCAGCAAGTGCAAGAAAAGGAGAAACTTAAAGATATAAGTTTGGTTTTCCCTCTCTCTTCCATCTCTTTCCCCCTCCCATGATCCCTTTTGTATTTCCTTCCTTTGCAGTCCACTGGCACACCATGTGTAATACTGGTTACCAACTGTTACATTATAGTTTTATTGAAGCTGTTTTCACTTAAATGAACTATAATAATACAACCAAACCTAACCTAACCAAAACCTAAAGTGATGCTCGTTTATGTTTATGGAACATTTTCTTAGCTCCAAATGAGCTATAAGAATGTTACCAAACTCATCCTAACCTAAATCTCAGGTGACACATTTACTGAAACAGTTTTTGATTAGGTTGAATCTAAGAATGTAACCAAATCTCTCTTAATTTAACCCTAAAGTGATACTTGATAGTTTTATTGAAGCAGTTTTTACTCAGACCCAAAACCTAACCTTCCTAACCTAAACCTAAAGTGATATGTATATGTATCCCCTCCTTTGTCAGTATTGTTAAAATAAGAACTTATAACTAATCACTTCTACTGGATAATACATGTACTAAATATCCCTCAAGAATAGGGAACAGAGGATGGCAAAGACACTGTTGACATCAGTATAGTCTGTTCTTTTTAGTAGTTCTTGGAATCTCACTTTCTTACTGTGTTTGACAAGCTAAGGACTGTGCCTTCAGACCAACTAACAGTTGTAGGAGGTCAAAGTTGATAATACTGCATTGTTAGGGAGGGGAAGGGTGATCAAGCATATAGGTGGCCAAGATGATGGCAGTATATGGAAGGGTGAGGATGCACATATCTATTTTTTCACATGATCAAAAAAAATAGTTATCTCTGTGCACATGTACACTTTCATGAAGGTGAATAAGGGGATGAGGTAAAGCACCTAAGCATTAGGATTATTCTTCAACACATTTTCCATTGTTTGTATTAATTGGTGTAAAGTATTAATATCTCCTTTATCCAGAAATCCTTTGTAATTTTTAGCATGTAAAACCTTAGTTTATGAAATTTAAATAATCAAAACTTAGTTTGACAAAGTCTTGGATATGTAACATTACCATTTCTTGGTTATTTTCTTGACCTTGAAGGTGCTGTTTGGTTCATTGGCCAATATTTTGTGATGCAAAGTTCTGTCATGTTCAAAATTGTTGTTTATTGTCACATTGGAAGGTTTTGTTTTTATTGTGGATTACAAAAGCACTCCAACATCATTTTATTCCTTGTCAAATGGTTAAAAGACGAAACCGACATTTCAGGGACCATCTATATCCCCGTCATAAGGGTTCTGATGTGACTGGATGTTGCCATGAGCATTGGCCAGGCAGGTATATATGTGAGACAACTGCAACATCCAGTTACATCAGAACCCTTATGATGGGGACAGAGATGGTCCCTGAAACGTCGGTTTCGTCTTTTAACCATTTGACATGGCTGATCACTCAAGAAGATTTTATTGGGTTATGTTGCTTCAAAAGCTTCAAATCATAAATAATTTCATTCCTGTTTATTACTATGACACTTTTAACTGACTAGAAGTGTGTAACAGTGAAGTTATTGCCCATATATTTATGTAAAATGCTGGCTTCTGTGGTACATTTTACAGTTTTAAATTTTATTCATACATAAGGAACCCATTGAGGGTTGAACAAAGAGGCATGCATACCTTAGCACATAGGCTAAACTGACAAACTTCTTCCTGTAATTTAAATTAATATTATATTTGTGAATTCTTGCGTCTTAATAACATTTATTTTCTGACAAGATCCATTCAGTTTGAGGTAATTTTGTAAAGAACGAGCTTTTCTGTATATATTTCTCACACATTGTTTTATATATTAATTTGTTTTATTTAGGAGCTATCAGTATAAGTTGGACAGTTGAATTTTGTTTTTAATTTATGTTTTAAATACAACCTTGTAGCCTTAAAACATTGATTATATCAAATATGTGTTGTTTTTTGTTTTGAACAGAACCTCCTCTAGCAAAAAATCCATGTGATCCAACACCGTGTGGTCCATACAGCCGATGTCTTGTGTCACCTCAAGGTTTTGCAACCTGTTCTTGTCTTCCTGGTTACCGAGGTGCTCCACCTGTATGTGCTCCTGAGTGTATTGTGAGCTCTGACTGCCTACAGACCTTGGCATGTGTGAACTTGCATTGTACAGATCCATGCCGTGGGACATGTGGTATTGGAGCACTATGTGCTGTTTTAAACCACAATCCTATATGTAGCTGTCCTCCAGGTGACATAGGAGATCCATTTGTCAGCTGTTATAAGCCACAGGAAACAGGTAATAATAGTGTATGATCTGTAGCTTTCACAGTGACCTAGTATAATAAATTCTTCTAGGGCTACTGGCCATTCTAGGTGGTTGAAAGTCAAGAAAACCTACATCTTGAGAACCGTCTTCATTCTCATCTTCAGGGTACTGAATTGATTGGAGATCCATTCCATGTTATATATACCTGCCCAAGCCCCATATTCATGGCTGCACTCTAGCCAATAGAGACTGGTGTGCAGAGTCTAGTGCTCTCACTGTTTAACCCAGCTTTCTGATTTCATAGCATGTTCATCGCAGGGTATCAGGCCTGGCTCAATGTGAAACCCTCATTTCTCTTTATTTCAGCCGAATTTCAATTGCTTTCTTCAAGAGGCAGTCCATATAGCCTGCTGTCTTGTCCAATATGCTGGTACTGCTGAATTCACTGCAGTGCCATGTGTTTATGCTGTGCTCTGCAACTACATACTTCTAAGGTTGCTTGAGATGTATATGATCTTGATGTATCTTCCAATCTAATTTACGTGTGCTTTCCTACATTTACATGTAATTCAGTGCATGTTGGGAACCTTCAGACTCAGATCATCCTTGATAGCCCTGACCATGTGTATATTTTTATTTCACAGAATGTGAACAGTTTTGATGCTATATTTTGCTAGAGGCCTGATGATTTTGTTAGAAATTACTTTTTGGTGTGGTAGTACAGCTATACTAGTCAGCTTTTCCTTCTTTAATTTTGGCTTCTGTTTTGGATGTAGAGGTTGCCTGATATCCTTCTTGTTGCACCTGTTCTACTGAAAGATATACTTAAGATGTTGAATTTCTCCTTTGAGACTTCCAGTGTCACAAAGTATTCTGTCACGTCAGGCTAGTGTAGCTCATTTCTTTGCCAGGTGGTGTTCAGATCTGGCTTGGAGGTATAGATCCATGTATACTGAGTGTCCCAGTGACCCATCCAATCTCCTGCTCACCAAAACATCCAGGAACAGCAAAGTTTTATTTTGTTCTACTTCCATAGTAAACTTTATGTTCAGATGGATATAGTTGAGGTGTTTCAAAATTCTTGGAACTCATTCTTTCTGTATGGCCACACCACAAGTGTCATTCACATACCTATACCAATGGGCTGGCTTCTTTGTCGCTGAACTTAAGGCCTGCATTTCAAGATGCTCCACCTAGTGAAAGAAGCAATTGAAATTTGGCTGAACACCAGTAACTTCAACAGAGACAGGGGTTTTATGTTGAGCCAGGCCTGGTACCCTATGATGAAAATGCTATCCATTCAGAAAGCTGGGCTAAACAGAATGAACACTTGACTCCACACAACAGTCTCTGTTGGCTAGCTTGCAGCTGTGAGTACAAGGCTTCAGCAGATATATATGTAAAATTGACTCGATCTCCAATCACTTCAGTACCCTGATTAAAAGGATGAAGTTGGTTCTCAAAATGCTGGTTTTCCACCTTTCAGCCATCTGATACAGCTGGTAGCCTAAGAAGAATTTATTATATGTAATAATAGTGTTTAGTCGTCACTAAAACCTCTACTTAACAAACTTCTGTATTAAAATGACTTCCAAATAACAAACAGATCTTGGATCTCAACAAGATACAGCACAATATATTTCTAAAATGGTTATGACATGCTGAACATGTATTTTTGTGCTGTCTTTTACAGGATTACCAAAGGTACCAGAAAATCCATGCATTCAATCTCCATGTGGTCCAAACTCAATCTGCCAAGTAAAAGAAGGTCGACCAGTATGTTCTTGTGTACCAAACTATATTGGAAGTCCGCCGTTCTGTCGTCCAGAATGTGTTCTCAGTCAGGAGTGTCCATGGGATAAGGCGTGCATTAATGAGAAGTGTCAGAACCCCTGCACTGACAGTTGTGGATCTAATGCAAAATGTGATGTAGTTAACCATACACCATTCTGCAGTTGCATGCCTGGTTACATAGGAGATGCATTTGTTGGCTGTTCAAAGATTGTTACACGTATGTATTGACATGGTTCATAATATTTCAAACTTTAGGTTGAATTATATTTGTGTTCAGTGATTTAAATATGTTAGAATTCTCCAGGACACCTTCCATCTTTTGAAGATCTGAAATCATTCAGCTTTTCATAGTCTAATGTAATTTCAGGCTGATAGATGTCAGCTTCTTCTAAAATTTTGCATAATAATAGAACCAGCCACTTTCCTATCATGCACTATATACAAGGTTCTACAACTTGTAAGACTGATTAGGCAATTGAATATAAATAATATTTGTGAATTTTATTACATTTTTTAATGTTTTATTTTCTGTAGAACTATTTCACTTTGATCACTGCAATTCTGTGAAAAAGAATATTCTGTTTGCATTGCTTTAAGGGAGTGGTGGGCCCTGGATCTCCCTTTTTATTGTTTATTTACAAAGAAAATACTTTGAAATTTGATACTAGTACAAATTGTTTTGAAATTAACAAAAGGGAAGAGGATAGTGAAAGATTAAAAACACTCGATCTAAAATTATTATCTTGGTAAATTTTTTTTTCAAAACATGGCACTTAATATTTTATACATCTAAACTGGAAGTATAAAGTACCAAACATACCCCACCAATGCAAATGAAAAACAGGACTGTTCATCCTGTGTTTGCCTTCTGCCAAGTCCCCAAGGTGTGGTAGTTGCTGATGTTACATTTTACTGTGCATTTGATATTTCTCTGGTTTACTGATTCTGCTTTTGACATCTCAAAGCACAATGTGAAACTATTTTGCCACCTGCTTGCTAGAGACATTGTTATTGGAAACATATAGTAATAGAGACTAAAATTTCTGCAAATACATACTTGTGATATTCAGAAATAGTTTAGGAATATTTAAGCATGTGATACAGACTGTCATTGTGTGGGGGCCTTGGACAGGTACCCATTTGATCAGTTTGTTGAAGTTTCCCTCATAATACTAAATCTGACTTCTCAAAATTTCAAAGAAAATCGAAAATAACATTTTCTGCAATGTTTTTGGTTATTTGTAGTCAGTTGTGTAAAGGTATATCAAAATTGTTTAAGGAATATTTATAAAGTCACGGTATATGATGAAGTGAAATGAATCTTGTAATTTTGATAATCAACTAGTGAATTGTTTTGTTAATGCTGTTTCAGTTATTTTCTTTGATGCTGACATAGCTAATTTATTCAGAATATAAATTATGCTTAATGAATCATAAAACATTATTAAAATCAAAAGCACTCTTCAGAATTTTCAATGGAAAGACAATTAAAAGCTTAAAAAAATCTTATTGTTTTAATGTTTTTTAGTAGTTGTAGATGCAGGCTGAGTGACTGTCCATGTGCATGTATTTTTTGTATGATTTATCTTACTTGTTGTTTCAGCTGAGCCAAAGCCATCTTTATCTCCAGATCTATGCAACCCATCACCTTGTGGAGAAAATGCCCAGTGCACATCTCAAGGTGGTGCTACTCGTTGTACATGTATACCACCATACATGGGAAACCCATATGTGAGCTGTCAACCAGAATGTGTTATCAGCGCAGACTGTCCAAGTTATTTGGCTTGTGTGGCGCAGAACTGTCGTGATCCTTGCCAGGGTGTTTGTGGTGTCAATGCTGAGTGTAATGTTGTGAACCATATTCCAGTATGTTCATGTTTGCAAGGCTTTATGGGCGATCCCTTCAAGTCCTGCAGACAGGAACCACCAAGGCGTAAGTACCTAATGTTTCATCATTCCTTATTAAGAGCATATTTCTTTCCTATGTAAAGGGTTACATATGGGGGTTGAAAAATCCACATGCTTGAGATGAGTAGGTTTTACCATCTGGCAAATAAGAATTTTCAGGAGCTGTTTGATCTAATTTGCCTTGGGTTCTCAAGTGTTCTTAGAAATATTTTGGCAAATTTTTGTTTTACATTAGGTGTAGTTTTACCTCAGTGTTATTTATAATCATACACATTACATCTCTGAGCATATTATTTGCTGAGGGAAACTAACATTAATATTTCCTTGCATAGATTATCTTCATTTTCATTCATATGTGCTCTGATGTCACAAAGATAAAAAGCCTGAAATATTCTGTAGCTTCTTTTTTGATGTAGTTAGTGAGCATGTTCATACATACAAAAGGATCTAAAGGTCTGCATATGAAATCAAGCCCAGAAGAAATACCACTTGGTAGGTATATAAAGAAAATTGAACAGGAAATATTTGTGCATTGAGTGATTTTCAGTACAACATATTACATAGCCAAAAGTAATAAACCATTCACTGATGTGGAAGAGCTGATAAAATATTTTAAAAAATAGATGTGATTGTTCCTGAGCAGTACAAAAGTAATAATCAATATACAGAATCAAACCCCAAGACATGTAGCCACTTATTTGATGGCTATTCTGATATATGTCTATCATGGCCAACTGTTAGTGAAATGAGATGTTTTGGTGACTTGGAAATAAAGACTCTCAATTTCCATTTTCACCACCTTCATTCATTTGAGAACAAATCCTTAATGAGTGATATGAAACTAAGTCAGTGTGCTAGAGGATGGAACTTGAGGACTTAACTGAAATCTGTTTTCTCACAAGAAAAGAGATTCATGCTTCCCTGCAAGATAATGTCAATAGTTCCTGTTATTTAACTTTTACAGCTTCCTGTTAAAGAGGATCTAGTGAGATGAATTTTATAAATTACAAACTTATGTTGGTATTGCATAATAACAGTTTAAATATTCTCCTAATGATGAAACTAAATGGTCCATCATTTTACTTGTATGAGCCACAATGTGCTATTGACCACTGTTTTTTCAGTAAAACAGTATGCCACATAAAGGGTGAAAGCACCATTTTCCGGATGGATGTAAGCAGATTGAGGTGTGTGAGAAAAATTAGTAAGAAGCTTAGTTTGTGATAATTGCAGAACAAGGTGGTACACAGGATGTAACAAAAGTCCTTTCTCATATGGAAAAGAAATTTTATTTATATTATGTTCAAAATCCTTGTAGCAGACATATGACTAATACCAACTTCCTGACTAAGTTTTCTCAATTATATTTTGGGACTCTGGCAATGGTTGCAAGAGCAATTATAATAGTTATGTGATCAGTGGATGTTCAAGGATGACCACTATGTGGCTTGTTGAAAACACTACCAGTTGTCTTTAAACGATCCAGAAGTTTTCCAACTAAACGCTGGCTGGGTTTGATTTTGTCAGGATGATTATGGTGGAATATATCACGTGCTTCTCTCTGACTTTTGCCCGGTGCATGCAACAGCAACAGTTCTACCTTCTCCTGTGGTGTATATGCACTAATTTTTCATAGAAAGGGCACATCTGCAAACAAACAAAGAAACAAAATTTAAAATTAATATAACATTTAATTTAAAATTTATTTTTTCTCTATGACAATGAGCTTTTGTTACACTCTGTATGTTTAATTTAGTGTGTATGAATTTATCTGCAGTAGAAATGGGGGAAGTTAGGATTCTGAAAACAATTTTAACCCCTGCTACTGTATTATGAAGAAGTTGTTAATCTGTTATTCTGGGTTTAATATTTGTATGACAGTAACATTCTTGTGCATGTTGACGGCCTGATACTTTTAAATAACAATGACCTAGCTAGTGTAGATTTATTCTTTTGAAAGTTGGATTTGATTTAAATTGTCAAATGCTTGTAAATTTTTAGTCTAAGAAATTTTGACAGTCAGTTAAATAAATCTTTGAAATGGCCAAATGATCAGAACACATTTTTTGATGTTATATGATAATTCTCTATGTGCAAGTTACAAATGTGTAATTGATAAATATTTTGTATGGTGTCTACCTGGGACCTACAATTTTCATATAATGACTGTCATAAGTTATAGGTTATTCCATATTTGTTAATTTCCTGAATGTTGAAAACTATGTGGATTGGTTGATACTAATGAAAAACATTCCTTCATTTTAGTTCTGAATTGAAAGCAAGCTTACAATTAACAATATTTTTTTAAACTTAAAAAGCAATAATTGTTAATAATATGTTAAATGTAGGATGTCTTGCTTAAATGCGAAAATCTCATACTTTGCAAGCATTACCAACTTAAAAGAAGACGGATGCACACATTTATTAATTATCCTATAATTTGCAGATCCATAAATTACATAAATTTGACTGACTACCAATGAGTGTATCTCTTTTCCAACAGCATTGCCACCACAGAATCCTTGTGAACCATCACCATGTGGACCAAACAGTGTGTGCAGAGTAACTAATGGTCATGCAGTGTGTTCTTGTCAACCCAATTTCTTGGGCAGTCCACCATCATGCAGACCTGAGTGTGTAGGGAGTTCTGAGTGTCCTCAAAACCAAGCTTGTATCTCACAGAAGTGTCAAGATCCTTGTCCTGGAACCTGTGGTATTGATGCCCGATGTCAAGTTGTTAATCACAACCCGATCTGCAGCTGTCCACCACGTTTCACAGGCGATCCATTTGTCCAGTGCATAAAAGAGAGTAAGGCATTTTAAAATATATTTTGTATTAATTCTATTTTCTTGAAAGTCTAATGTAAGGAATTAAAAAAGTAATTCAATTTAACATACTTCTCCAACAATGAATGCACTTGAAACAAAAGAAAGTCTTTTACATCAGTAAAACAGCATATTCTGTGTTACTTTTTGTCATAAATACATCTATACAGAAGGGTCATTCGGCAAAAAAGTGAAAGAAAAATGTGTAAGATGGTTACCTAGGAAATATCAACAGTTTGTAAATATGGACCGACAACAATGGTCAGCTTGCATACATTGTTATGTTACCTAGGAAACGTCATCTGTTTACTTGGCATTGTTGTGTTACATTACTGCCATCAAAAATCCACTTTTGTAACAAGATGGATGACATTGAAGATAACATTACATCACATTCCCCCAAAGGGGGGGTTGGTCAAGTTTTTTAACCCTCCATTCGGGGGGGGGGGGTTAGTTTAGTTTCTTACACAAGATTTTGAAACGCAACCAACCCCCCCGAAGGGGTTCGTTGCTTTTTAAAAACTTGACCAACCCCTCCGAGGAGCTCCGAAAGGAGCGTTCTGCCGTAGTCTACTATAAAAATTTCTGATTTCGTCGTCGTCAACCAATTTGAATAATTAGGATAATAAGCTCAAGGACAATGAGATGGGCAGGGTATATAACAGAAAGGTATGAAATGCATACAAAATTTTGTTGCAGAAAACCAAAAGAATATCATTTTATCCAATCCATTGTAGTGAATTACATGTTATGGCATTGGACAGACTGTAAGCCAGCAAGTGACAGTACAAATGTGACATTACTACAAATTTTACTATCTTCTTCCTGCCATCCAATAAGCATATATTGTCAACATCCTTAATCTCATTTTGTGCTTTTTCATAGAACCCAGGCCAGCTCCCCCAACAAACCCATGTGTTCCATCACCCTGTGGAGCTA
>NW_019059680.1:1156288-1166410 GCF_000696155.1 Zootermopsis nevadensis
GTGGAATTTTAATTTACAAATAACTATTATTTCAGTCCAGTTGGTTCACCATTGTTTCTGGCAAAGAACTCGTTGTCGTTGTCATAATATACTGGACTTCTTGAGACAGAGTTTTAATTTTTCATGTTTGTGATGTATATTTTTGAAGGATTTAAATCTTTAATGTTTCCAGTTCTGTCTACTATTTTAATACTCTTCATGACTCTAGGTAAGACATTGCACTAAAAGTTTATTAAACATGCTTTAGGTAGAATAAGTATAATCCAGTATTCCATTTACACTTCTTTTATATGTAGTATCAGTTTTGCTCATGCAAGGTGGTCAGAATTTTTCAGCTCATTGGCTAGCAGTGTCTGTGTTTATCTGGGTACAATGTTACTCATGTATTTGTGTTAAAGGCAGAGAACACTCTTGTTTAAATTAAATAATTGTATGTTAGATCTTGTTTAGTGCCCTCATATCTTCAACAACAAATTATAGTAAGTTTTGGTTTAAAAATCTACATGAACAAAAAAGACATGCAGTGAATGAAAAGAATAATGTCTAGGCCAGTGATTTTTTAACTCAGTATTTGCAGGACCGATGTTCATTCAAGCATCCCTGAAAACTGAAAATTTCTTCACATTCAGTAGCAGTTTGTTCTAAAGTCACATTCTTCTTGAAGTATACAAGAACTAATATAATATTTAATTTGTTATAAAGTCTAGCAGATTCATTAAATGTCAGTATATTGCAATCTTCCCCAACTAAGACAAGATTGGAAATGGCTGATGTACTTGAGTATAATTGCTGAGATGAGCTTTTGCATAATACCAGCAGGAAGCTGTCTTGGCCTCTTTTAAGTCTTCTTTAATGAACACAAAACACCAATGGTCATTTTGCAAAGAGTGTATTAATAAATGTATGGTTTCTTCATTACCCAACAAGTGCTTAAAAAACAGAAAGAAAGCAAGACATACCAAATATGTACTGATGTCTTGCCATTAATACTGCTTGTGCTGTGAGGTAAATGTTTTCAATATATTACTTCACATCACTTTGTACTCTGGCATTATAGAGTATCATTGTTTACAGAAGATAATTAATATTTATTATTAGTTATTATTTCTTTTCAGTATTAATCCTTCTATTAGAAGCTCTTTCATGAGTTTTGGTTTTGTGTAAGTGATAAAGTGACTTGTTATACATGTTATTACAAGTCTAAAGCAAAGTACATGAAGAAAATTCTAATTAATTCTAAGAGGTAAAAGACTTGGAAAATCAACTATTGATGTGAGCATTACATATTGTTCATGAGTATGAATATCATACAAAGGTAACAATTTACAGCAAGTGAAATGTTTATATTATGCAGTAATTGTTACAGTTTCTGGACTGGTCAAAACTATTTAGACAGGTAGAATTAGTAATTAAATAGTCCCTTTAGATTCTTTAGAGTGGAATGATGATTTAGCTGCTCTGAAAATAATATCTGATAAACTGGGGGAAAAAAATATGAATTCTGCTTGTTCTGTTTCACGGTGTAAAATTATGCTGGGCATGATAAACTGAAGTTTCTGTATTATTTACTAGTCACACACACACTGCTGATCACCCCTTGGATGGGAACATTTGAATCATTAATTTAATTGTTGGTAACAGTGAGCCCAATGGAGGCATCCAGACAGCCATGTGTTCCTTCTCCTTGTGGCTCTAATGCCATATGCAGGGAAAGGAATGGAGCAGGATCTTGCTCTTGTCTGCCTCAGTATTTTGGTGATCCATACACGGGATGCCGCCCTGAATGTGTTCTGAGTTCAGATTGTGCAAAAGACAGAACTTGCATCAACAACAGATGCAGTGATCCATGTCCTGGAACCTGTGGGCTTAATGCACAGTGCCGTGTCATCAACCACATTCCTTCATGCAGCTGCTTACCTGGTTACACAGGCGATTCTTTGCGATTTTGCTCTCTTATCCCTGCAACTCGTAAGAACCTCTTCTCATCTACTTTATTTCATGCATTTCTGAGTATTGTCAATTCTTGGCATTCTGTTCTTGCTATGGAAATATTGCCTTTGATTCTCTAATCTTGTACATTATCCTCTAAAATTCCTGTTCTTAAAATGTATAGCTAAATTGTAGAAAATATTCAGTAAGTTAGTATGAAGATTAAATCTCTTTGTTTTTAAGCAACGAAAGCCAGAATCTCTTTCAGATTTCCATTCATTTGTTATGGAATCACTAAAATTAAAGCATAATTTATATTGCCTTGTGAAGAGAATTCTTAAAAACATTTAAATACATTAAATAAACCTGAATTAATAACTAATAAAATGATAACCATAAATTGTTGTAGTAAAAGTATTTCGTATTTAATGAAATGCTTAACACATCAGTGGAAACCGCAAAAACCAAAGAATATATTAATTTTGGCATCTGGATTAATAATAATCATTTCTGACCATCATACATGTATGTAATAAGATTACAAAAAGAGAGTACCTCCACTGGAAATCTGGTGATGTGTGCATACAGTCTCTAGATCAGCTGGATGGTTAAAGAGACATAGACTGCAGCTACGTGTTAACCTTTATCAGCCATGTGTCATGGCTAACATGCAGTTTGACTGCACATCACAGTAGGATACTGCTAAACCATTAATCCCATAGTTAAGGTCTGGCCAGCATCCCTATAGGATGGGGATTTAAGTCCCCTGTTCCCTTACAATAAAGATTGAAGATGCTCCAAAACTAGTGAAATTCACAAAAGATAGAGCTTTCATTATAGAGCATTTTTCCGCTTTCCAATAGGTGCTGTCTTGACAGTTTATGCATGACACTGAGGAACTACGTAAGTCTAGGAGGGAGGATGATACTGTGTGCGCACAGGGATCTGATCTTATTTATATGCAATTGTTGCAGCACATTTGTATTGTTTGTTGAATTTTATTTACAATTGGTATGTGGAGTGCTTGAGAACAAGTTGAACATACTTAAATTGTCTAATTTGAAGTTAATAGTCTCTTGCATCATACTAACTTACTGAATCATAAAGAGTACAAAAAGAAAACTTCCTGAAACCCATTTCATCAAGAGTTGACACTACTCAACAAAGTAAACCAAGGTATCTTTGTTACAATTAACAGTGATTTGTAATGCAACTAACATAATGATTTCTTAACATTTTCATCTTTTGATTTGATATTAATTATTTATATCATAACAAATAATTATTAAATGTAACATAACATACAGCATCTGTAAATATTATTCATATGATAGTTGCATTTAATAATTGATTAGTAAAGGGACATAAGAATCCAACATAGAGCCATGTATGATATGAAATTCTTGCAACCTGAATTGTTGATGTTTACCTACAAGTCCACATAATGTTACAGCCTGGAAGACAAACATAGAGCTGTCAATAACACTGTAGTTATCACTAAACCAAAATTACCATTATTTCAGTATTATCATAATTTGAAATTTGCATTTAATATCACTTTTAAGATGTTTCTATTATTTTGTATATATGCAAAAATATACAATTTTTAGGCAACACTTATCAGTGCAATTTGCAGTATATAAAATAGCTTCAGGCAAACATTTCTTGTGGGAAGAGAACTTAAAGACTGAGAACAACTGTTCTTTAAAACAAGAGGAAAATACTTATTCCATAATAGACTACATGTAACATGTCTTCATAACAGTCTCTTTTAATTATTTCTCATTATTATTATGTCCTATCACCATATATACAACAAAATATTTAAATATTTGTGCACAAGCACAACATTCTTAAAGTTCATTTGTCTGAACAGTTTCTGGACAGCATTTTCTCACATGTAATAAGAAGAATGCTTTGTTCTCAGAAGTATTTTTAATTGCAATTTCGCACACAAATATTTTTAATTTATTGATTTGCACTGGCTATGTAAGAATAGAAGTCCCATTACTAACAGAGAATAATGACGGTATCTTGACTACAACTCAATTTTTGTAAATTTTAATTGAATATAGTAATTTTTCAGAGGAGAATAATCAAAGTAAAATATTTAACCATTTCAGTGCAGAAGTACTGAAAGTCCATGTATAATAATTCCAATTTCTTTTTTGTAAATATCAAGTAAAGGAAATGTGCATGTACCTTATATGAAAATTTCACAAGCAGTAGTATACACATATTTTACAGTAGACGTCAGAAGCATATATTACAATACTACAGTAGTAGACTTTCTGAATTATGTAACTTTGTTAGAATTCAGCATAATAATGAATTATTTAAGAACCTTGGTTACTTTGAAAATAATTTATTTAGTTATAGAATAATGTATTAATACTTCTAATATTTTCCTAATGTTTCTTCAGCTTGCTAGAAGTAGACTATCTTTGATATTTCCATGTAGATATATTCTGTACCTAATTCTTTCTTGAATGTATGCTGTTGGAACGGAAAAGAAACAACATAATCAGTCTTAGAGATTTTTCTTCAATTTTCGTTTGAAACTTTCTTTTCATATTAACAATCAACTTCTTTCCACAATGTACATTCAACTTTTAAACAGTTTACTACTGTATTATAAATTTATTCAGATCCTGTACTTCAGATAACAAAGTTCTTTTCATTTCATATTTCAAATGCAGTTATTGCTCCAGCCTGTCCTGCAAACCCATGTATGCCAAGCCCGTGTGGTCCTAGTAGCGTGTGCCGAATTATAAACAGTCATGCCGTATGCTCATGTCAGCCTGGCTGTGTGGGTTCTCCACCCACATGCAGGCCAGAATGTGTTGTGAGCTCTGACTGTACTCTAAACCGAGCCTGTATCAACCAAAAATGTCAGGATCCATGTCCAGGCACATGTGGTCTTAATGCTCGCTGTCAAGTTGTGAACCACAACCCAATCTGTAACTGTGCACCTGGCTTTACTGGTGATCCATTTGCAAGATGTCTGATACAAGAAAGTAAGCTTCTTATTTTCGTCTGTTCTCTGTACACATTTCTGTTTTACTTTAGTTTAAAATACACTTTTATTCTTATACACAGGAAATGAGTATCAGCCAAGTAACCTTTCTTCTAATATGTAGGTTCATATACTTGCCTAACAGATTTAAATAAGGAAATATTGCAAGTACTTTACAGTGCTCCTGTTTTGTGGTGGGCATTGCTTATCAACCAGTTATTGTATATACGGGATAAAATTGACCAAATCTTTTAACATAGCATTCTGGTTGTGTTTCTTAATATTCAGTTATTTGTTATACCATCAACACGACTAATTTGTCAGTTGACTTTAGTTTATTCTAATTTACTGACCAAAATCTTTCAAGATTATATTGTCATCTTGAAGCTAGACTTATATAAAACTAACCAATTTGTGAATATGTAATGTAGATAGTTTAATTTAGTATATGTAAGAATTTGGTGCACTATGCTAGTTTTACAAAAGTTTGGCTTGAAAATGGCTCTGATGTTAAAATATGTCACCAATTAATTAGAATTAATTAATGTCAGGTGACACATCATACAAATAATATAAATCAATCACATGTTATCATTACCATAATTTGTGGTCAAGTGGTGTGCCACCACACCTATCAGATTTTGTCTTGTACTTATTTGTATTTATTTGAGCATGAGATTTAAAACGTAATAGTCACACTTCAAGATAATGCAGTAGACCATATTGCATGGGACCAGTATAATATATTTTATTTGTAATTATGAGATAGGCTTTCAAAACATGACTAAACATGTGACAACACATTGTAGCTTTTATTTGCAGTTATATTACATGTATCCATCTGTACTGGATAACTTCTTGGTTCTTACATTTTCTAAAAACCTTTTTTGGTATACTTTTGGTGAATAGTTTATGCTAATCTTGATAGATACTCATTGTAGGTTGTAGGTTAACTTTTAATAACTTAAATCGATATAGTTTAACTTTTTCTGAAATATAATTCCTATTTCATATTCTTAATTCTGCTTGCAATTTAACCTTACCTGCTGCTTATGAGCCAACTGGCATGCCCCTGTTATTTCAGAATCCCCTGAACTTCCGAGTGGTAGCCCTTGCATGCCTTCACCTTGTGGACCCAATTCACAGTGCCGTGCTGTTGGTAACACACCAGCATGTACTTGCTTGCCCAACTATGTTGGTCGAGCTCCAAACTGTCGACCTGAGTGCACTATCAATGCAGAATGCCCTAGCAACTTGGCTTGTCAAATGGAACGTTGTAGGGATCCTTGCCCGGGATCTTGTGGGCCAAGAGCAATTTGTCGAGTGGTAAACCATGGGCCAGTATGCACTTGTTTGCCTGGACTCACAGGTGACCCATTCTCAGGCTGTTCTCATATTCCAGCAAGTAAGATTCCATACTCAAGGCAAGAGTAGTTATCAACTTATGAGCTTGCAACTTGCAAAAGACATAATGCAATTTGTTTAATTGAACACATTCTGATTAGTAATTAGATATTTTATAGAAATAGCCACATTTTCTTGTGATTTGTAATTTATAGAGATTGCATAATCCCACTTATAAAGAAAGTGACAGGTTCTGGGAAGCATTTTGTTTTTAAGTCTTTGATTAGTAACTAAATTCAAAGTGGCATTTTTTTACTACTTTCTTTAAGAAGTTAGAAAATATTCAGTATGCACATCTTATGGTATGTAATATAAATATCATATTAGATTTAAGGTACTGAGTCTCATTTAAAGTTGAGGTTTGAGACATATGATTTTGGAAAAATAGATATATTTCTACATAGAAGTGTATGTAAATATATATTTACCATTATCAATAGGTGCATGATAGAAAAACATTGATATTGAGTGAATGAGTTGTGAATGGGTATTCTTTGACAGGAGCCTAGAAATAGTTTATGTGTTACATATGTTTCCAATTAGATTGTATCCTCCATAACCATTACAGCACTGGCACCAGTAGTAACACATGGTCAAAGAGACCCGTGTAATCCATCTCCATGTGGTCCTAATGCAGTCTGTAAGCAACAGCAAGGGGCAGGATTCTGTATTTGTCTGCAAGGTTACTTTGGGGATCCATACACGGGTTGTCGGCCAGAGTGCATTTTGAACACAGACTGCCCACGTGATAAGGCTTGTGTAAACAACAAGTGTCACAACCTGTGCCCAGGAACTTGTGGCATCAATGCTGAATGTCAAGTTGTGAACCATTCCCCTTCTTGTAGCTGTCTGCCAAGCTACAGTGGAAATCCTTTCATCTCATGCCATGTAGTGCAACCTAGTAAGACCTATTTATTTCTGTCTTTCATGTCTGTCACTGTGTACTGTTTTCATGAAGTTTTTATAAAGCTAACATTGAACTATGTAAGATTTGAGGTTTTCACAGCGGTGAGTATGAAGATTCCTGTCTTCTGGGTTGTTGCGCTATGTAGTCTGGTTGATGTTAGCCAACGTTTCAGAGATCATACTGCCTCCATCATCAGGGCGATGAATGTGTCAGTGCCCTGATGACGAAGGCAGCATGACCTCTGAAACGTTGGCTAACATCAACCAGACTACATAGCGCAACAACCCAGAAGACAGGAATCTTCATTAACATTGAACTGTATGTAGCTTCATACCTATAACCATACTCTTGTTATATAATACGCAATTAATTTTGCATATAGGGAATTGGCAAACACTTCTGATGAAAGTTTGAAGCTGAATTCGTGATTAGAAGGAAGCATGTTACAATTTTTCTGTTACACTCATTCACAAAAAGCATTTTTTATGTAAATTATATTTATTACTGACTTTAATTTAACTTAATTTCTGACTGTAAGTATGCTTCATTTCAGATTATGAGTACTTATTACTTGATAGGTGATTAATAGTATGTGATGGTTAAAATGTTCAGATATTCTGTGCATGATTTTCTGAAGTTACATGTTAATAGGATTAACTTTGATTTATAGAAACAGATTTTATTAAATATTTGATGAACAAAACGTGAACTTTGTTACCAGTGTTTAATACGCTGGTATCTTTGTCCAGAGAGACAGGAAACTCTTTTTCATTCCCAACAAAACAGCCAATGATTCTTTAATTTTAAATAATTAATAGTTACTTTCTGTGTAGTAACAGGTAATTATATGCAGTGTTATCTTTTGAGGTTTATCTTTTTACTAAAAATTTATATGTAATTCTGTAATATTTGGTAGCCAACCATGACATCACCTTTATGATGCACTTGTGTACGTACTTGCATACAAGAGAGCCAACTGTTAGACATGCCAGTAATACTCATATAAACCCTTTCATGAAACCAGTCTAGAACGTCTCTTTGTGTGTGGGAAAAATGCAACCAATAATGAGCTGGACGTGTGCTTGGATGGGTGAAAAAAAAATGCATGCAGAGAACCAGGACTTATTCCATTTAGATGACCAAGAAATTGAGAGGATGATACAGAAATATATAATTACCAAATTGAACTGGACTCGTTCAGAATTATGTAAATAATTATGGATAAAGTCAGTAATAAAATATATTTGCATGTTATGCAACTGAAGTACCCGCTTCTAAGCTTTTGTCAGTACAACAATTTTTTTTAAAAGATTTGATTTCTTTCTCTTACTGAAAATGCATGCATTGTATATTTTGTCCTGTCTTGTGTCTTTGCATGTTGTAATGTTGGACATATTCCTATCCCTTTAGCTGTGGTAGCACAAGAAGAATCTCTGAAGAATCCTTGCTTGCCTTCTCCATGTGGACTGTCCAGTGTGTGTCGTATAGTTAGCAGACATGCTGTTTGCTCATGTCAGGCAGGGCATGTTGGCTCACCACCTAATTGTAGACAAGAATGTATTGTGAGCACTGAATGTCCTCAAGACAAAGCATGTGTCAAGCAGAAATGTGTGAACCCATGTCCAAGCACTTGTGGTCTTAATGCTTACTGCCAGGTTGTGAATCACAACCCTATCTGTACCTGTATTGTGGGCTTCATTGGTGATCCTTTTGTTCAGTGCATTGAAGAAGAAAGTAAGCATTATTTAGCATCTGTCTTTAAATTTGTAAATATATGCTATCTGTGTTTTCTCTTGATTAATTTGTTCAGAAAGAAAGTTTAAAACTCATCTTTTACTTTGCTTTTCTTATAATGTCTGACAGTTAAATAACTGAACTGATTTTGTAAAAAGAAGTAAACTTTGGTGAATGTGGGCACCTTTCAAGTATTTATGTTCTGAATTTTTCCATGCATCACATTCCAGGATCTCTATTATCTATGCCTGGAAACATTGCTGAAAATCATATTCTAGCAGCCCTTTCATTGCTGTCATCACATTGCTCTGAGTCTCAAGTGATCAAAAAGAGATACTTTTAAGAAGATTCTTAGTTTCAAGCACCTGATAAAATCGTACAAGATCAGGTCTGGGGGATAAAGTTGATTTACCAATACTGTATTTTTATTTTGACCAAAATTCGCATTTGAAGGTGCTGTGTGGGAAGGTGCATTATGATGTGAAATTCATTTGTTGAGCCTTAAATTTGGTCTTTTTTGACAAATGCACTACTATGAACATTCCAAAACTTTCTTGGTCAACTCATTGTTTTGGAGGAAGTAATGTGTAATGGACAGTTTCTTTGTTTGCAAGAATATAGCGGAACAATTTGGCCTTTGATTTTGACATTACTACATCTTTTGGATTTAGAGATAGATACTGTCATTTATAATTGGATCTTTTGGAATTCTATTTCTGGGGAATACTGGAAGACCTAGGTCAGCCCTCCTCAAGAAAGAATAGGTTTTTATAGTGATTGTTTTGACAAATCTGAGAAATTTCCTTTTCTGCTCACCACTGATATTTGTTGGCACTGTTTTGGCATGAACTTTCTTCATATTTATATCTTTGGTAAAAATTAAGATCACAGTTCTTGAATCTCCCAAATTGTGAATTAAAAATTATTTCTCAGCATTTTAACTTTTTCCACATTTTAGTTACTTCTTATGTTTGTCAAAAGGCCTGATCCCTCCTGTGTACCATCTTCCCTTCCACATTCAGATTGCTTAATCCATGCAAGAACTAGTGTTATACCCATTATTCTTTCTTTAAAATACAGTAGGGCACCACTTATACGGCGGGTTAGGGGCCAGACCCCCCCCCCAAAACGA
>NW_019059680.1:1169321-1192833 GCF_000696155.1 Zootermopsis nevadensis
GACGATCTTAAACAAGGAAAGAAGATGACGTTCCAGGAATTAAAGCGAGAAGCCGAGAATAGGGACAACTGGAGAGCTCTTTTTGGGCAGAGCAATGGACCTGTCGTAAGACAGAACACTTAATAATAATAATAATCCTTTGAAGCCCTTGTAATTACACTGTATTAACACAAGCTGTAAACAGATTGAATCAGCGACGAGAAAATGGCGCCGGACGCACTTCTCTGACTCAGCTGTTGAGCGCCGTATTAGCGAATCGCCGTAAAGCGGAGCGCCGAAAAGCGGGGCCTTACTGTACTGTGTACATGTCAGTGGCACTTTTCTCTAATTTTTATAAAAGTTTAATATTGATCCTTTCTTCAAATAATTACAACCCATGTTTTTGTAAACAAATAACTGCACCAGTTTGCCACAAAACTGCTAATTTATATTAATACATGATGCACTATATGCTACCTCACCAGTGCTGTCAATTCACTGCACAGATACCTCAGTCTTATTATTTAATTATCAGACATTATTCTTAAGAATTAAATTGTGTATATGTGCTTTTCCACTAGCAATCTTCATGCTCCAAGATTTTCTATGTGGCAAGTTAAATTTTAATATCTGTATCAGCTATTTGGAAAACTTTTTGGAAATAATAGAGGTACAATAGAAATATTTTTCTTTCCAAGCTCTTTTTATTTTGAAGAAGACTTCTGTGTTGTTGTGCCATGTGGTCTGGTGGAAGGTTATTGGTGTTCAGAGGTACTTGCTGTCTCCATCATAAGGATGATGATCACCCTGATAATGGAAGTAACAAACACACCTGAAACATCTGTAAACTTCTACCAGACCGCATGGCACAAGAACCCAGAAGACAGCCATCTTCATACTCGCCACCATGAGAATCTGAAATCACGCGTTTTTATTTTAATTTTCAGCATCGAGCATTTTGGTAGAAGTTATTGTAGCTACATTCCAGTATTTACAGCCACTAAGTTTTGCTAACCTAAGGGACCTGAAAGTGGACAAATAGATCCATTACCATGGCCCCCAAGTCTTTAAATGTTTGATAAGTTCAGTTATTATAACTAATGTTATATGTTTAGGAATTAATGGGCATTCACACATTTTTTTTTTATTTTTTTGGAAAGATGAACCATGTTAGATTTTATAAATTCAGTTAGTTCCTTTTCAATCAGAAGGTCGTCTGCTTAACATGATAGTGCACATGCTGTTATTGTGGTACTGTGAAATAAATTCAGAATGTTTCATATTTATTCATACAGTTTTACATATTAATGTCACTACAAACTATGTGACTTGAATGCTTATGTGAGGGAAAAGTATGAACCTGTGTGTGGCATGACAAACGTTGAACCAATAATAAAACTTCTGTAAATGGTGGAGTATGAAGATGTAATAAACTTTGCTTGGGTTAATAGACCTTTCATTAGTGAAAAGTTACTTTAGAAGCTTCTGTAGAAATCTCTTATCTCTTGTGTGATGCATGTTGCATGTGGTTGTGATCCTTTCTATTTCTAGAGCAGACGATTCAAGCTGTTGAAAGTACAAATCCATGTGTTCCATCTCTGTGTGGTCCAAATTCTCACTGCCAAGTTGTAGATAATCATCCAGCATGTTCTTGCCTACCAAACTATTTGGGCAGGGCTCCTAACTGTCGTCCAGAATGTACCATCAATGCTGAATGTCCCAGCAACTTGGCATGTCAGGTTGAACAATGTAAAGATCCATGCCGTGGCACATGTGGACCACATACAAGATGTGTTGCAGTGGAACATGCACCCATGTGTCACTGTCTGACAGGGTACACTGGTGATCCTTTTGCAGGTTGCTCTAGCATTCCTCAGTGTAAGCATTTTTTATTTTCTCCTTCAGGACTATTATACAAATAATTATAGAAGGATTAACTGAAATAATCTTATTTTTAATGTGATGTAAAGTATTTAACATGCCTTAGTATGGCCATTGAGAAGGTTGTGTTTATGTAGGGTAGTTATTATTATAGTTGTTAAAGCAGTAATATATAGATGAATGGATGCTGGTGTGATAGATGAGATGAATGGAGTAGTAAAGGATGTTTAACACACACATACACACAAACATAGTCATTAATAAGTTGTTGGTTCTTTGAAGGAATGTGTCATTGAATGGCCTTACTTGTCTTGATATTGCAGCAGTTGAGGTTCCTCGAAATCCTTGCAATCCATCACCATGTGGCGCAAATGCCATATGCAAAGAACGTAATGGTGCTGGGTCATGCACATGTTTGCCAGAATATTCAGGAGATCCATACACTGGCTGTCGACCTGAGTGTGTTCTCAACACAGATTGTAATAAAGCAAGAGCTTGTGTTAGAAACAAGTGTATAGATCCCTGTCCAGGTGCATGTGGACTCAATGCAGAATGTCGTGTTGTGAATCATGGGCCTTCCTGCAGCTGTCTGCCTGGTTATATTGGCAACCCTCTTAGCACCTGTAGCCTTCCACCTGCTGCTAGTAAGCTTCTTTCTTTATCTTATAAAGAGCTATATTTTAAAATATATGCCCCTTCTCATTATCTGTATCTAAATATACCATTTAATTAACTGAAAGATTGGATTTATTTCATTATTCTGGTATGAAACAATATAGTACATTTACTGAGAAGGTAAATAAAAATATTCTTTCTTGACATAATTTCAACTTTCTTTTTGTTTTTTGTCCTTAGTACTTTACTTCAAGGATACTTCAAAATATGACTAAAATTATTTTATGAGTTTAAATTTTAAAAATTTAATAAAATAAATCAATGAGTCATTTTTATTTCATGCAATCGACAGTACTACATGCTTGTCATTTTATGTATATTACTGTCTCTTACTGAATTTGATTTTTCTCTACAACTCTTCCTGTCACTAAGAGTTTATAGCTCAGTAAACAGAAGTGTGGAACTTGAAAGGTTTCTGTACAATGACAACCTTTCCTTTAATGTGAGCAGAAGACAGAGGCATTAGAGCACACAACAAAATTTCTTTACTTATTACATGGTCAATGTCATTGATATAATCTTTAAATAATTTTTTTTGTAGATATCTAACAGCTGTTCTTGTATAACAAATAATGTGAACTTAATAAGAGATAAGAAGGATAACTTTTGAAGGGAAAGGAAAGGGAAGTTGATCATATTTTTAAACTTTTATGCATAAATTAATTTTTATCATAATTCAATTCAATCATAATAATCTTAACATTGTTATTTAATTTGTTTGTTTTTATCCCTTTTCATTATTTTGCATCTATTATGTTTCTGTTTTCATCTTTTCTCTTTTACTGGTTTCTATAGTTTCATTGATTTGTTCTTCTGCATGCTTTGAAACTCTTTCTGTAGCTCCAGGAGCTCCAAAGAACCTTTGTCAGCCTTCGCCATGTGGACCATTCAGTTTGTGCCGTGTGATTAATGGGCATCCAGTGTGCTCTTGTCAAGCTAACTATATTGGCTCACCTCCAGCCTGCAGGCCAGAGTGTGTAGTGAGTGCAGACTGTACTCAAGATAGAGCGTGTATCAACCAGAAATGTCAGGATCCATGTCCTGGCACTTGTGGCCTAAATGCTCGCTGCCAGGTTGTAAACCACAATCCTATATGTAGCTGCTCAGTGGGCTTTACTGGTGATCCATTTGTCAGATGTGTCAAAGAAAAAAGTAAGATATTCTTTAAATCTAAAAACTCTTGTTCTTCATTAACTGTATTTCTTTACATCTGTTATGGTAGAGGGTTGTGTAGTGCAGAACTAACTTATCTAAATAGCAATAAACATATTTGTCTCAAAATGCCAACCTAACTTGACTTGGTTGAATATTTTATGATTTTATTCAGTAAACAGTTGAAACACTGTATTTTACTTTGCTATAGTAAGTTCATTAATCCAAAATGATGCATTTTACTGTGTCATTGTAAGTTCTTTAACCTAGTTAAAGGATGCAAGTAATTAACTACTCTCAATCAATCAGCAAAAGGAGTGGAGGTGGTAGGTATCTTTATCTGACCCAGTTGATCTGGTGACTGTGAAGAATTAAAATACTTCAGAATTTGCATTCCGTTACCATGACAATGTATTAAGAAGGTTGCCAACTTATTATTGGAAACAGACTCACATATTATTCGGCAATTTTTCTAAGAACATTAATGTTATGGAAAAATGGCACTGATCTGGATAAATTGATTCTAATAATAATAAGAAATATGATGAAAGACACTTGGGTTACCAGCTGTGTCAGGTGGCTGAATGGTGAATAAACCATATCTTCTGCCAATGTTTCGAGAGCCATCTCTGTTCTCATCCACAGGGCTGCTGCATAAGAAATCTGGTCCTTTGTAGTGTGCTCACTCCCAGTTCCCATCGAAACATTGGCAGAAAATATGGTTTATTCACCATTCAACTACCTGACACGGCTGGTAACCTGAGAATCTTTCATCAACTTTAGTTGCCGCGAAAGCTTCACTTTATAAATAAGAAATATGTTTGTGTCCTATTTATACAGTTTTCAGTTTAGTGCTACACTCCCAATATACAAGATCTGTTACTTCATAGAGCTGTATACTTTTCTAAACAATGCAGTCAACACACATTTATCATGTTTAATGGTTTGGAAAAACTATGGAAAGCATTAAATCATACTTGATGCAAACGACTGTTGGATAAAAAAATAACACTGGAATTTGTGTTTCTTATTCACTGTTATTTCATGAATATAGATGTGTTAGATAATACAGTCTTATTTTCCTGGACACAGTTTATTTAATTTTGAACAATACAATTCATGCTTTGTCTTTTTGTACCTATTGTCATAACCAGAATAACACTGACATTTAATTAAAAATAAGTGTTTTGATACATATGTTTTGGAGTTATTTTATGGATTCATGGCTAATAGATAGCTGACAGATGAATAACTGAGTGTTGGCTGCATTGGAATATATTTTCAGTTACTTGCATTATACATTTATCTTCCAAATTCCATGACTTTTTATGGTGTTTTCTGGCATGCCTTTATCTATCTGTTTTCTAGAACCTCCTGTTCAACCTCCAAGTGGTAATCCTTGTGTGCCTTCGCCTTGTGGTCCAAATTCTCAATGTCGTGCAGTTGGCAACACACCTGCTTGTTCATGCTTGCCAAACTATGTGGGCCGAGCCCCTAATTGTCGTCCAGAATGTACAATCAGTGCTGAATGCCCCAGTAATCTGGCATGTCAGAATGAGCGTTGTAGAGACCCTTGTCCAGGTTCATGTGGCATTCAAGCAGCTTGTGTTGTTGTGAAACATGCCCCACTGTGCACTTGCCAACCAGGATTTACAGGCGATCCTTTTACTGGATGCTCTCTCATACCACGTAAGACATACATTTGCATTCTAGATAATTTTCTGCAAGCATGCATTAAGAACATAGTATAAGAATATTAGTGAAATGACCTTCTTATTTATTTCTCCAGGGAGGAAACATATCAGTTATTTGTTAGGGTCCAATAAACAAATTACTGGTGTGTGTGTGTGCATGTGCACATACATGCAATGTGTACACACTAAAATACAGATTAGCAATCATATCTATTATTTTTGAATACTTAAGGAGAACTGCCTAAAGATGACTAATTATGGTTAAAACGTTTAGTGGATTCTTAATAAGCATTGAAACTATAATAAGAAATTATTGTATAGACAGGCTGTCAATGTAACAGAAAGTGTTTGCCCATGACAAGTGCCTATCAAATGACAAAACAACCAAAATTATATTTGTACTGATTATTAGTAGTACATTGGCTGCAACAATGGGATACAGCTGCAGGAATTTGATACTGCCATTGGTTTTGTCATTTTGTACAGGAAAGGGTTCATGTGTAGTAGGGTTGTACTTAGGTTGCTCTGTGTAGTGTATGTTCATAATTCCTCTGAGATACTGTATACTGGAATTAAGTTATTAGCAAATTTTAAATTTAGTTTCAGCTCACAGTTAACTTCAGATTCAGCTGAGTAGTTATAATAGTTGACCTGATTTCTGTGATGTTGCACCTTTCTTCTGTTGAGATGCACATCATGTGATATAAGACATGGATGTTTCTGTACCATTATTTTACTGTTTCATAACCACTGTTTTGTTCTACTGGATGCTGATAGCCAACAGTTTATTCAGTTGTCTAATTGGATTTTAGGTTCTAAGGGAGAGAAGATGTCAATCTTGGTCTTCTGGGCTGTAATGCCATGTGGACTTGTAGGTACATAGAAGTGTTTTGGAGATTTATACTGCCTCCATATTCAGGGTTGGCACTGCATGGGCTTGTAGGTAGATAACAATGTTTCATAGGAACATACTGTTTTCATCTTCAGAGACAGTATATTTCTCCAGAATGTCAGTATCTCTATACAAATCCACATGTTGTAACAAAGAAGACCAACACCAACAGTTGTCATATTAACTGGTTACATTTATTGCAGTTTTTGTATATATTGGGTGAGCACAAAACAACTTTATACTTTCAAAATGATACAGAAAACAAATACAATGTACTTATAACTTCACACCTACACTAGTCGACAAGGAAACATTCAAAGTTTTGTACACACCTCACAGAGACGTGCTGCATGAGTCACATGGCAGATGTTGAGACGATAATCCAATTTGTCCCAGACTTTGTGCTGAGCATTGCTAGTGATGGACACTGTGGCAGTTATCAGTCCCTACCTCAACTTTGGCAAAGATTGCAGCATAATTGGATGCTTGACTGGGTGGAATTGTGTGCAAAATGCACATTGCACAGCTGTTACAGACTCTTTGCTAACTGCAGAACATACCAACTCCTCTGTCGTGGGGTAGTTATGTCCAACACTAGTGGCATTTAGCAGAAATGCACAACAGCAATCACCCAGGTCATTTGAAACAAAAAGTTTGGAGTTTTTCAATCAATTGGTGTGGGTGTGAATTTCTAAGTATGCTGCATTTGTTTTCTGTATTATTTTGAAAATGTGAAGTTTTTTACTGCTCACTCTGTATATCTGAGAGTTGATATGCAGGAGAAAGAGAATTTAAATAATAATGTGTTTGTTCATAAATGTCCTTAGATAATCCATATTAATAACAATAACATTCTTGTGCAAAATCTAGAATTCTTGCAGTTAAAAATAGAGGAAACCTTGTGTGATGAAATTTTCTACTGCCATCCATACCTATTACAGTATATGCTCAACTTAAGTTGATGACAAGCGATTTATATCTTGAACTGTTTTACATGAATCTCTACATATTTTCATGACTTGCAGCTATGCAGGCTGTTGAGGTTCCCCGTGAGCCTTGCAATCCATCACCATGTGGTGCAAATGCCATATGCAAGGAACGTAATGGTGCTGGATCATGTACATGCTTACCAGAGTACAAGGGTGACCCATATACAAGTTGTCGACCGGAGTGTGTTCTCAATACAGATTGCAATAGAGCAAGAGCTTGTGTTAGGAACAAGTGTGTGGATCCTTGTCCTGGCACATGTGGTCTCAATGCAGAATGTCGTGTAACGAATCATGCTCCTTCCTGTAGCTGCAGACCTGGCTATACTGGCAATCCTCTCAGTTCTTGCAATCTTCTTCCAGCTAGTAAGAATATTTCTTTAAATTTTCTTCCTTATGTTATTAATAATACATATAGTAGAGTCTTGATTTATCCAGTCTGGCATATAGAACAGTCAATAGAAATGTGTATTTAAAATACTGAAATGATGATATAAGTGAACACAAATGTGTGTTAATTTTAATTGAGTACATATTTGATGCCCTGGCGTAGGTTTTAATCCACACCTGTTTAATTAACAGAAACAAGGACATACTTCTTCAGACAACTAAATACTCTGTGACCAAAATGTAATAACTTGATTTGTTGCTGAAGGATTATCTATGCCTAAATGGTGGCAAACTGGAAGATTTTTCTGTTCGTGTTTTCAAAATGTGCTTACAAGTATTATGCTTGAGGTTGATATTTTTTGTTCGTTTACCACTACATGAATTCTATTTCAGTTCCTCTTTTATTCCATTTCAGAAATTTCTTTATATTTATGAACTTTTATTATTTCCTTAGTCACATCCAACATAATACTTATTTTAATTCAACAGTTTTAAAAACAAATATGAAATTTCTTGTGAATATTTTTTATTTTATTCGATTTTATTTTTCTATTTCATTGTTCAGTCAATATTTTCTAATTTTATGTAATTTTTTTGAAATGTTATTACATTATGGATTGTTAATATTCTGTGTAACACATGCAACATTAATTGATTAGTAGTTTTATTCTGTAAAAAGATTTGTCATTTGAATATAAAATTATGTTAAATTTACAATGACTGATTGAATATTTAAGCAAAAATTTGATATAACAAGATGATGAGGTAAACATGTATTAATATTTATGATAATGGCTGGTTTCTGGGTTGTAGCACCATGTAGTGGCCTTCTCGAAGGTATCACCACCTTGTCGAAGGCAATCTGCCGGGTGAGGAGGCTTGCGTGCTCAAATGACCCTTAGGGCTATGCCGGCCGGAACTTCGGCTCATGGTAGGGTCACCCAAGCCGGACAGGTCTAAGGAGATGCGCTAGACTAAGAGTGATACCCTGGTCCTCCAGGTTGGGGGTTGGGTGTAAGGCTAACAACCTTTCACCTTTAAAAAAAATATGTGTTACGAAAAAATCAACCAAGCCTCGGATCAGGACGGACTCTTTGGCACGACCACGGCAATTGAAAAAGGACATGAGATTTGGTACCTGGAACATTAGGAGCCTCTATAGGGCTGGGGCACTGAAATCAGTGGGTAGGGAATTAGGGAATTATAAGTTAGACTTAGTGGCAGTGCAGGAAGAGCGATGGGAGGGGGAGGGCCCGATCCCAGTGGACAATTTTACATTTTTCTATGGAAAGGGGAATGACAATCATCAGCTAGGGACGGGTTTTTTTGTTCATAGCAGAATTAGGGCAGCAGTTAAGAGAGTAGAATTTGTTAGTGACAGGTTGTCTTACGTAATTTTGGAAGGACGTTGGTGCGACATCATTGTCCTTAATGTTCATGCCCCAACTGAAGACAAAAGCGATGATATCAAGGATAGCTTTTATGAAGAATTGGAATCAGTATTTGATACATTTGGCAAGTATCACATGAAAATTCTGCTAGGAGATTTCAATGCAAAAATTGGGAGGGAGGATGTCTTCAAACCCACAATAGGCAGCGAGAGTCTCCATGCACTTAGTAATGATAATGGCGTCAGAGCAGTGACCTTCGCTACGTCAAAAGATTTAATTGTAAAAAGTACAAAATTTCCACACCGTGATGTTCATAAATACACTTGGACTTCCCCAGATGGCAGAACACACAATCAAATAGATCATGTTTTAGTAGATAAGAGAAGGCAGACAAATGTAATTGATGTGAGATCATTCAGAGGAGCAGATTGCGACACTGATCATTATCTGGTGGTAGCAAAAGTGAGGGAGCGGCTTTCAGTAAGTAGACGAACTAAACAAAATTTTGACACAGAAAGATTTGATTTGAAAAAATTAAGTGAGGGAGAGGCAAAGGAACAATATCAAGTTGAAATTTCGAATAGGTTTCAAATTTTAGAGACAAATGAGGATAATGAAAGTGTGGACATCAACAGGGAGTGGGAAAATGTCAGAAACTGCATCAAAATTTCAGCAAAAGAGAAACTAGGATACTACAGGAGAAAGCAAAATAAACCGTGGTTTGATGAAGAATGTTCAAAATTAATAGATCGAAGGAAGCAAACAAAATTTCAATGGTTGCAGAACCCAAACAAAACAAATGCGGATAATCTATGTAACGTGAGACGTGAGGCTAGTAGAACCTTTAGGACTAAGAAAAGGGAATACCTGAAGGGCAAAATTGCTGAACTTGAGACAAATAATAAGGAAAAAAACATCAGAGACCTGTACAGAGGCATTAATAACTTTAAGAAAGGATATCAACCCCAGACTAATTTGGTAAAGGATGATAGTGGCAATTTGCTTGCAGATCCAATAAAAATTGTGAATAGGTGGAAAAATTTCTTTAGCGAGCTCTTAAATGTTCATAATACTGGTGATATTAGACAGATTAAAATGCATACAGCTGAACTGTTGGTGCCAGAACCTAGCTTAGATGAAGTGGAACTAGCCATTGGGAAGTTGAAAAGTTATAAATCTCCAGGAATTGATCAGATTCCGGCCGAATTAATTAAAGCAGGTGGCAAAGGGTTGCATATGAGGATCCATAAGCTTATTCAGTTAATTTGGGATAAGGAAGAGATGCCACATCAATGGAAGGAATCCATAATTATTCCTATTTATAAGAAGGGGGACAAGACTGAGTGTGGTAATTACCGAGGAATATCGCTGCTATCAACCTCATACAAAATTCTATCCAACATTCTTTTGGCAAGATTAACCCCATATGCGAATGAAACTATTGGGGATCATCAGTGTGGGTTCAGACGAAACAGATCAACGATTGATCAGATCTTTTGCATTCGTCAGATACTAGAGAAAAAATGGGAGTTCGGTGGGACTGTACATCAGTTATTTATAGATTTCAAAAAAGCCTATGACTCTGTGAAGAGAGAAGTGCTATATAATATTCTTATTGAATTTGGTATACCAAAGAAGCTAGTGGGTCTAATAAAAATGTGCTTAAATGAAACCTGTAGCAAAATTCGAGTAGGTAAATATGTATCTGAGACATTCCTCATCAAGAACGGTCTAAAACAAGGAGATGCTTTGTCTCCCTTGCTCTTTAACTTTGCGCTAGAATACGCCATCAGGAAGGTCCAAGGTAGGCAGGAGGGTTTGCAATTGAACGGGACACATCAGCTATTGGCATATGCTGATGATGTTAATTTATTTTGGGACGATATGAATGCAATAAAGAGGAACGCAGAAGTTTTACTAGAGGCTGGGAGACAAGTGGGGCTGGAAGTAAATTCAGAAAAAACTAAGTACATGTTAGTATCTCGTCATCAGAAGACAGGCGGGCAAAATTATCTTAGGGTGGCTAATAAATCCTTTGCAAGGGTTACAAAGTTCAAATATTTGGGAACCACAATAACAAATCAAAATGATACTTGTGAGGAAGTTAGGAGGAGACTAAATTCCGGAAATGCTTGCTACTTCTCAGTCCAAAATATTTTGTCTTCCCGTCTGATTTCTAAGAACCTGAAAATTAAAGTATACAAAACAATAATCTTACCTGTTGTTTTGTATGGGTGTGAAACATCGTCTCTCACTCAGAGGGAGGAACACAGATTGCAGGTGTTTGAGAATCGGCTGTTGAGGAGGATATTTGGGGCTAAGAGGGAAGACGATGGGGTATGGAGAAAACTGCATAATGATGAGCTTAAAAATCTGTACTACTCCGCCAGTATTGTCAGGGTGATTAAGTCGAGAAGAATGAGATGGGTTGGGCATATAGCGCACATGGATGGGACCAGAGGTGTGCACCGGGTACTGGTTGGGAAACCTGAAGGGAAGAGACCGCTGGGGAGACCTAGACGTAGATGGGAGGATAATCTCAGGTGGGATCTATGGGAGATAGGAGTTGAAGGAAACTGGATTTTGTTGGCCCAGGACAGGGTCCGGTGGAGGGCTTTGGTTAATTCGGTGATGAACCTTCGGGTTCAGTAAGCCATATAGTTAGTTAGTTAGTTAGCACCATGTAGTGTGGTAAAAGTCTACCAACATTCCAGAGGTCTTTGCTGCCTCTGTCATCAGGATGATGAGTCACTCATCACCCAGATTACATTTCACTACAAACCAAAAGACAGCCATCTTCATACTCACTGAAGTAGTATGCTCTTAAAAAATGTAATAAAAAAGAAGAAATTAATTCTATTTGCCCACACCTTGGATACAGAATGGAGAGCTTTTGGTTTATAGTTAATAGTGAAAACATAAATACAAAAACATAAGGATTATACATAGTAAAAAATAAAAAGTATGAGTATAATCAATCTACACAACTTTTGTTCTGTAGCACTTATTTGCTATATACTACTTGTTTCTACCTAACCAGGTAATCTTTAGGCATAAAGACTTTGATGTGATTAGGCCAAACATGTAGTAAATAGCAAATAATTGCTGTAGAGTAAAAGTTGCATTCTTGTATATTTTTCATTTACTTAATTACATAACAGGATGCAGTGCCTGCAATTATCATAAAAATGTTTCTTTGATAATTGTTACTGGATAAATCAAAGTTCTACTTGTGCTTACTATAATCACTTTTGGAATATGAATTATATCTTGGTTGCTAGTTTTTGATGTTGTGCTGGTTTTAAGTGTTCGAGTTTTTATAATACTTACTCTTTCTTGTTTCTGGATGTCAAGTTCTCTTTAGTAACAAGATTATGGCTGTGTAAATGAGGATAGTTTTACCAAGGCAACAAGTTACACAGAATGTGCATGTGTTAACATTTTTCATAATTCTTATTAAATTAACTAATGCCATCCAGTTTCTAAGTACTGTTCATTTACTGCAGCATACTTTTATTTTTGCTTTATTTTGTGTTATTTTATATTTCCATTATTCTGTATACTTCTGAGTTGTGTGTTTCTTTTCAAACATCTTTTATCACATGGACTGAGAATTGGTAACATATGTTTTATATTTGGTATTTCAAATCATAGAATAGGAACCCTGGCTACTGTAAATTGATTCAATTATGTAATACGCATTATTAATATAGCTTACAAAGAAATTGTGTTAAATATTTAATTGAGTGATCATTATAGTGTTATTTATTCTGCTCTTTTATTTTCCATAAACTTCTGTTACTTATTACTACTATTTTATGGTTGCTAATTATATTATGAAACAAATTCTTAGTCCACGTACCAGGATATTCTTGTACCTGTCTTTTTGTTAGCATGAATCTTGAACATTTTCAGTCTTATTTCATTTTCTTATAGCTCCAACACAGCTGCCTACAAAGAACCCATGCAAGCCTTCTCCATGCGGACCATTCAGCCAGTGCCGTGAGGTGAATGGTCACGCAGTCTGCTCTTGTCAGGCAAATTACATAGGAACACCTCCATGTTGCAAGCCTGAATGTGTTGTGAGCACAGAATGTCCTCAGAATCAAGCATGTGTCAATCAAAAATGTGTCGACCCTTGTCCTGGCACATGTGGTCTTAATGCTCGCTGTCAAGTTGTGAATCACAACCCTATCTGTAGCTGTATGCCTGGCTTCACTGGTGATCCTTTTGTCAGATGTCTCAAGGATGAAAGTAAGAGTTCTTCTTCTCTGTCATTGGTTTTGGTTTCTTGCATCTTGGGAATGGATTTAGATCACATATGAGGAATCTTAAAATATAAAGACATTTGCACAAAAGTAATTTAGAGGAGGCAGCTCTGCAGTCTGATCTGGTAGTCTGACTTCAGAAAATAAACAAAATTCAACGTTACATATGGATTCCTTATTTGTGATCTGAATTCTTTGCTGTTAATTTTAAGCCAGAAATTGACTTCAGCTATTTAATTCTTAATTTATTATTCTCAGTTTTATTTTTTATTTTCTCCTATGCTCTTCTGGCTAGTTCATACAATTTGTTCTGTTCACAAGTGTTATGATTCTGTGAAGTATATGTTAGCATGGCTTCATGTGTCTTTTTTCTAGAACCTCTTGTTCAACCTCCGAGTGGTAATCCTTGTGTGCCTTCACCTTGTGGTCCAAATTCTCAATGTCGTGCAGTTGGCAACACACCTGCTTGTTCATGCTTGCCAAACTATGTGGGCCGAGCCCCTAATTGTCGCCCAGAATGTACTATTAATGCTGAATGCCCCAGCAATCTGGCTTGTCAGAGTCAGCGTTGTAGGGACCCTTGTCCGGGTTCATGTGGGGTTCAAACAACTTGTGTTGTAGTGAAACATGCCCCATTGTGCACATGTCAGCCAGGATTTACAGGCGATCCTTTTACTGGATGCTCTGTCATACCAAGTAAGACTTGTTTGTTTTGGTCACAGTATTGTTTTAAATGATATTTCGTTGTTTTACAACTAGAATATTTGTGTGTTAAGTGAATAACTGAAATTTTATAGGATATTTAATGTCCATGTCAGTATTATATGAGAATCATCATCATTTTTGATAAGACATTTTTTCGCTACTAAGGGTTTATATATGATATGAATTTTTTTCATGTAGATATTTGTTTATTGTGTAGTCAAAGGTAATATGTAGCTATTGATAATTTTTTAACAATTCTAATTCCCAAAAGAATGCTTTGAAATGTTGCAAAGTGAAATTACTAAACATATTTTCTCAGTCTGAAGTATCTACTTTATGAAGATAATATATCCAGCTTGGATGAGAATGGCCATTGTAAGATTCCTCTTTTAGTGTCGCTAACAGATCATTTATGAATTTAGAATAATTTTTTTAACTTTTTGGAGGTAATGCTATTAAAGACATTTTGTAATGCCCAATAAGTAATACATATGTGATAGCACCTTTAAGGATAACACTTTTTGTGTTAGGTTTTTAGCTACAGTGTAGAATGATAAGTATTGCAACTTTCCAGCCCATTTTATTAGTTTCTGCTAAATAGACATGATAACTATGGGAACTAAATGTAACTAACTTACAGCTGTTCAACCAGTTGAGGCTCCACTTGATCCTTGCAATCCATCACCATGTGGTGCAAATGCTATATGCAAGGAACGCAATGGTGCTGGTTCATGCACCTGTCTTCCTGAATACATGGGTGATCCATATACAAGCTGTCGACCTGAGTGTGTCCTCAACACAGACTGTGATAAAGCAAAGGCATGTGTGCGAAACAAATGTGTTGACCCATGTCCAGGCACCTGTGGTCTCAATGCAGAATGCCGTGTAATGAATCATGCTCCTTCCTGCAGTTGTCTACCTGGCTATACTGGCAACCCTCTCAGTTCTTGCCATCTTCCTCCAGCTAGTAAGAAAATTGCTAAAACACTACTTGCATCTACTGCATGTGAAAATTTATCTTTTATTTAAGGTAGTAATCTCAATTATTTGAATTAAATTATTATTCTTCTACCTGAGTTATTTACACTTATCTTTATAATTTGACTTGTGTAACTCAGGTTTATTTTATAAATTAACTAATGGTAATGATAATTTTTGTGTGCATAAATCTATGTAGTTCTACATCTTATATGGTTTGTGTTTGTGTTTTCATATCCAGTATTTCAAACAATAGATGTTCATGTTAATCGATAATGAAAATTGATTTTGCTACTGATGTCACTGAATTCTCCATTTCAAGTGAAATTTGTTATGCAGTTTATTTACTGAGGGTATTAAAATGCATTGTATCTACACAGCATGCAGCATAACTGAGTAGAGGATATTTTCTTATACAGAGGTCAAATAATAGAGGTTCTACCTTACTTTTTATTTCTTAAAATCTCTGCATTTGTAGTTTTGTTTCATGGAAAAATCAGTATTGGAATTACTTTTTTATCCATAATATGTACTATTCCTTATGCATGTACTTTTTTTATTGCACTCCTCTAGCTCCAACAGTGCGGCCTGTTATGGATCCCTGCAAACCTTCTCCATGTGGGCTATTTAGCCAGTGCCGTGTGGTGAATGGTCATGCAGTTTGCTCTTGTCAGACTAATTATGTAGGAACACCTCCAAGTTGCAGACCTGAATGTGTCGTTAGCACTGAGTGTCCTCAAGACAAAGCATGTGTCAACCAAAAATGCATGGACCCATGTCCAGGCACTTGTGGTCTTAATGCTCGCTGTCAAGTTGTGAATCACAACCCAATCTGTAGTTGTAACCCTGGCTTCACTGGTGATCCCTTTACAAGATGTCTGAAGGAAAAACGTAAGCTTTAAACTCTTTCACTTTTCTAATATGGTGTACAGGTCATTACGCATTTATCCTTCTAGTTATTAATCGCCCATATAAGACTGAAATCCTTCCCTTTTTCCCATACTAAAATCCCAAATTGATATACCTGTAGTCCGGTTTGATATGAATTATCTGTAGTTTGAAATCTTGTATGACACACAATTCATTTTTCCTGTTCTAAACTTGAAATTATTTTCCAGATTTAATTTTCATTTTATTGCTTGTACATTAACATATTATACAGGGAGAGTCAGAAGTATGTTTACAAATTTCATGTGCATGTTAAAGGTTCAGAAATAAGAAAAAATGTTCCTATGATGGTTAGCAAATGTTTTATTTTCAAAATAATAGCCAAAAATAAATTTCAGTGAATGAATCCAGCTTCCAGCAAAGATTTTTAATTAAAGTTTGTGCAGGAATTGTTGGCAACATGCTTATTAGTCCACACATGCTTCCATCACGTCTAAGAGGACCTTCATATCGGCGATTCTTAAGAAGACACTTGCCACATCTCCTTGAAGTTGTACCACTAAATACAAGAGGACAAATGTGGTTTATGCACAGCAGAGCCCCAGCACATTTCTCCCTTCGCGCCATATATAATCTCAATGAACAGTACCCTCATCGATGGATTGGGCATGGTGGCCCAGTAGCATGGCCACCGAGGTCACCGGACCTGACTCCATTGGACTTTTTTCTTTGGGGTCACTTGAAGTCTGTCATTTATTCAACACTCATAAAGAATGAAGATGACCTATGGAACGTGTGCAGAATGCATGCCAGATGATTCGAGGAAACCCTGGTGTGTACGAACGAATCCGCCAGTCTTGTGTACGTTGTGCTCGGGCATGTGTGGAGAATGGAGGACCAACCTTTGAGAATCTGTTATAAAGAAACACCCCTGTCCTTATACTTAGCAATAAAGGCATACATTGAAAATTATTTTTGGCTATTATTTTGAAAAATAAGCATTTGCAACCACATGTTCATAGCAACATTTTTTCTTATTTTTGATCCAGGAACACGCACACGAAGTTTGTAAACATAATTCTGACTCACTCTGTATCATATAGGAGTAAGTCTTTTTTTATTTATTTATCTGTACTTTATTTTATTCTTTACAGTGTTAATACCCTTTATGGGTTAATTGTGTTTGACAGTAGATAACTTATATACTGTTATAACTCTGTATGTGTCAGTCTTTGCCTGGAGTCCAGTTTATTAGTGAGTTCTTCTTAAACTTCAGTGCTCTGAGGATTATGTGTTTTATCTGTACACCTTTGTATTTCCTCTTTTAATATTGTCTGATATTATAACTCAAAGTGAATGAGTTTGTATCTCTACATGAAATGAAATCTGCAAGTTCCAATACTTAAGTTCTTATTTTATACTTTTTCATAACAAGTTGTGCATTGATATTCTTGAAATATCTTATTACTCTGATACAGGCTCTGGATAAAGGTTTCTTTGTGGCATATGGTTACTCTTTTTTAGAACCTCCTGTTCAGCAGCCACCAAGTGGAAATCCTTGCGTGCCTTCACCTTGTGGTCCCAACTCTCAGTGTCGTGCTATTGGGAATACTCCAGCATGCTCTTGTTTGCCAAATTATTTGGGTCGAGCACCCACCTGTCGACCAGAGTGCACTATCAGTGCTGAGTGCCCAGGCAACTTAGCATGTCAGAATGAGCAATGTAGAGATCCATGCCCTGGATCATGTGGTTCCTTCACAACGTGTGTTGTTGTTAAACATGCCCCAATGTGCTATTGTGAGACAGGATACACTGGTGATCCATTCACAGGATGCTCACAAATTCAGCAAAGTAAGCAACCTATGTATCTCTGGATATTTCAAATTAAAATACTGCAATGTGAACAAAATCATGTTTGTCCACAAAGTATATGAGACCTCAAATATATACATTTTCTGAGAAGATAAAGAAATAAGGTACTCAGCCCAAATTCTGGCAGTATTAGTGGAAGAATAACCTTTAATTTGTATTTGCCACTGTTACTTGATATTCCCAGTTTCAGGAAAATTGTATCTGTAGCATAGAATCTTATTGTTTGGTTAGTAAAATGAGAAACTTCATCATAATTTAATGGCAATAATTAGTAATAACAATGTAAAGCAAAATCAGTCAGTATTTTTATCACATTTTCTTAGTACCGCTGACTTCATCTTTCCAGCTCCTGCTCCAACTGAAGGGCCTAGAAACCCTTGTAATCCATCACCATGTGGTGCCAATGCAGTGTGCAAAGAACGAAATGGTGCCGGGTCTTGTATATGCCTCTCAGAATATTTCGGAGATCCATATACTGGCTGTAGACCAGAATGTGTTATCAATTCAGATTGTGGTCTCAACAAAGCATGTTTGAACAACAAGTGCCGTGATCCTTGCCCTGGAACATGTGGTCTGAATGCTGAATGTCGTGTGGTAAAACATACTCCGTCCTGCACATGTATAGCGGGCTACACTGGAGATCCTCTGTCTGCTTGTGTGCTCATTCAGCCCCGTAAGATGATTCTACTTCTCTGTGCACACTAACATAAATGTCAGTAATGGGGAAGTTGGTCATAGTTGTTTCCCTCTGTAAAGTTATAGAAAGAAACTTTTTGCTATAAAATTTTTAATTACAAATGCTGAGATCCTGATCTAGAAGTGTGAATATTTAATGGCATCTGAAATTTGGAGATAAATATACTGACCTTTAAAGAAACAGTATAAAATGTTTAATGTTCCTTATTCCAATAACAATGGAAATCAAATTATTATTTCTTCAGAGTTTATGTACATTGCTCATATAGTAAATTTTATTATCATTAACAGTAATGTACTAAATTTAATCTTTATTTTTAAAAACATTCTTTCATTGCCTTATGTTTGTGTTAGAAAGTGTACATCTTTTTTATTTCTTATTCTTATTCTGTCACTTTATCCTTGTTTAAACTTTTCCATCACTATAGAATTCTAATTTTGTAATAAATTGCAGTTTATTTTATTTTTGCAAGATTGTAAAATAATGGCTGCCATTAATGAACAATGAAAATTGTGTCTGAAGTAACATATATGCTATATTGCTATATTTATGGAGCATGTGTTATGATTATTTGTAGCTTGATATTTTTATATTCTTTGCTTTTACAGTTATTGGAATGTTGCTTGGATTATCTTTGATCTTTATCTGTTGTATGTGGCATGTATGCTATTTTCTCTGTTCCTTGCCTTCATTTAGTTGTTGCTGAACCTCCTCAAAATCCATGTGATCCATCTCCATGTGGACCCAACAGTCAGTGTCGGTTGGTGAATCAACATGCTGTGTGTTCCTGCTCTCCTGGTTTTATGGGAAATCCACCTTCATGTAGGCCAGAGTGTGTTGTTAGCTCTGAGTGCCCACAGAATCGGGTCTGTGTCAACCAGAAATGTGTGGATCCATGTCCAGGCACATGTGGTCTTAATGCTCGCTGTCAGGTTGTGAATCATAACCCCATTTGTAGCTGTGCTCCTGGCTTTACTGGTGATCCTTTTGCAAGATGTCAGCAAGAATGTAAGCTTCTTATTCTTTACTGTCATACTTTACTTCACTTTTCTGTCCTTTCTTTTAGGTATTAGATTCTTTGGTAGGAATAGCTAAATTATGGCTCATGTCATCATATATTGATGTGCTTACTGGGACAAAAGATGTAAATTCATACAAGAAACTCTTATTTATGCAGTCTATACAAAATTCTTTACCATAGGATTTTGCTTGCCTCCTGAAAGTGATATAACTTAGTATCACCCCATGGGAATGTTACCTGATGGTTACCATTGTTGACATTTCTTTAAAGGTGAAATGACAGTGTTATTCCTAATAGTCCTTTTTGTTTTGAAAGCTGGCAGCTATATACCAAACATCCATATTATTTCACATTTGCATAGAATGTGTAGTTTAATGTTTAAAATATAATTTTAGTTACTTAGTTTCAGACCTTTTACCTTGTTTGCATTATTCAGAAATGGTGGAAATGGATTTCTAAAATGAATTTGATATTACCATAATAGCACAATTAGGCTAGAGTGAAATACTACTTGATCCTATTTTCTGCTGCCAGGAAGCCAGTTCTTGATTGGTCACATGAAAAAAATAAAGAATATCATTTTCAATCATTTTCAGTCCCATTTAGAGACATAATAATGTGTATATCTCATTGAAGTTTTATTAATACATTACTTTGTTAATTTAAAACCAAAATTAAGTGTTTTTGCCAATAAAGTCTATGTGAAACTTCAATAAAACTGTACAATTTTTCTTTTACCGATCAAATTGTTTCTTATTTTATCATTGCAAATTGTCTTAAAATTGTTAGTAATTCTAAGGAGCTGGATTTGTGGGGAGAGCAGTGTATCACAAAAGTGTAATTTCTCATAAGCATATTGTTGCTTGTGGCAGAATGTATAGACTTGCACAGTGTAAATTTTGATTTTGAGTACTTTTGAATCATATTACCCTAGAAACTAAGAAAAATGTATTCAGTCATTCCTGCAGTGTGGAATAATAGTAGTGTAAGCCAAATAGCAATTATTATGCAGTGACATCCCATTTTGGCCTCACACATATAAATAAATTTTATCTTCAGAACTCAGTAGACCTTTCAATGATGCAAAGGGATCTGTGGATAGCAGTTTGGAAATAATAATTCAATAATAATTGAATTATTATTTCCTTATTTGCTTACTGTCTGAACGTCTTATCATTTATGTATTTCATATTGCTTTGTATGTGATAGTACTTGAATATCTGTCTTTGAAACTTTTTTTGCATGTTCTCTACTTGTCTTTTGTCTTGTCTTCTAGCAACTACTCCTACTCCTGTTGGAAATCCTTGCAATCCTTCGCCTTGTGGACCCAATTCACAATGTAAGGTGGTTGGATCACAACCGGCATGCTCTTGCCTGCCAAACTATGTGGGACGAGCGCCAAATTGTCGCCCAGAATGCACATTTGATGCTGAATGCCCCAACAATCTAGCCTGCCAGAATGAACGCTGCAGAAACCCATGCATGGGTGTCTGTGGCTCATTTGCTGAATGTACGGTTGTGAATCATCATGCAGTGTGTACATGCCCTCTGAGCTACACAGGCGATCCTACCTCAGCATGTATTCTGGCACCACCACCATGTAAGAATATGTTCTAACAGTTGTCAAATATGTCAAATAACATAGCTGAAGGGCTCCATGCTTTAGATGGGAAAACAAATTATGACTTGCGCATTATATTTTCTCTGAGTTATTACTCTTCAGTCATGTTGTCATTTGGTATATATTGAGTGAATCCCCATTACATAATCTTATGGCATGTTGTCAGGTTGCCTATGGAGGAGACATGCTCCAGATATGAACAAATATGTTGAATGATGTGGTCCTCCATCTTGAGTGTTGCATAGGGGTTAACAACTCTAGTTGTAAATTTCCAGCATTTTATGAAACGTTGCAATGGGCCTTAGACTTAGATTTTTTAGTATGATTAAACAACAGAAAGAGAGACAAAATATAGATGTGTGTATAATATTAAAATTTATCTGAAAGAAATAGGGTGTGAGAATGTGGACTGAATTCAGTTTGCTTAGTTCAGGATCCATTGATGGACTCTTGTGAACAAACAAATAACTTTAGTGCTCGTACGAGTCTGGGCACAACATAACTAGCTAGCAACTGTTACCTTTTCAAAGATGATTGGTACAGTGCAGTTAGTTATTTTCTTTGGTACAGGTTAAAGAATAGAACATTAGATTATTAGAATTTGTACTTGATAAATCATCATTATTAATAATTATCACAAAAGATATGTTTAGCAATCGACCAGTAAACATTTCATGTATTAATATCTGCTTAATGAGTGGTATTCATTACTCATGGATTTTTTAATTGTTTGCCATGATTAAGAAAGTGAAATGTATGTTGCTGTATTTTGTGGGAATAGGGAATTTAAACCCCCATACTATGGGGGGGGGAGTGCCTAGACTTTAACTCCAGGGTTAATGGATTAGTGGTATAGGCTGCTGGTACACATAAGCACTGACAAATGGCCAGTTAGGTTAGTACACTAAAATGTGGTACATAAACGGCATGAAAGTAAACAGTCTGTTAACATCATGATACATTTAATATAATTCATTAGATTAATTTTATATGTTTGTTCAAAAGATGTGATTGAAATGGAACAAAGTTTAAATATACCAGAAAAAGTACTACTTTTTGGTATTGGTGACAGGGTACTCATTTAAAAAATGACCAAAGAATTTTTAGCGAATAATATAATATATTACAAGATGTATAGGCTCTTCAAAGTAAACATACAGAAGTATGTTGATTATTGCCAACATGTAACATATCAAAAGGACAAGTTTAACTTTTGTATTACTATACTTCATACCAAATGAGCCGGGATAGCTCAGTCAGTATAGTGACTGGCTACAGACTGGGCGACCAGGGGTCGATCCCCAATGGGGGCAGAGGGTTTTCCCTCTAGCCTCTGCGTCCAGACCGGCTCTGGGGCCCACCCAGCCTCTTATCCAATGGGTACCGGGGTCCTTTCCCAAGGGTAAAGCACGGCGAGGGCGTGATGCTGACCACTCACTCAGAGTAGGAGCTATACCTCTGCTCCCCCCAAGCGCCTGCATGGTGTATAGTGGGACAGCTTTACTTTTTTATACCTCATACAAAAGAATTACATCACTTCTATATTTACATCAGTGTGCACCCATTAGAGCTGCTATGTAATTTGAAGGCATTATGTGTTAGAAATTTTAATTAAATAACTGGTTTAGTCTGAGTGCATAATTTGTGATAAAAAGCAAGTTTTGCAACTGTTTAGAGAATGGTTGTATTCTTTAATCTATGGATGAAACGTTTTGTGGATTTAGATGGCACACAGAAGTGGCAGACTTTTGCAGATGTATTGTTGAAACTATAGGTTCATTTGCACTCATGAGTAAGCAAATGAGAAAGTGAGTGAATATTGGAATGAGCTTAACATTAACAAACAGTGATTTCTGGTATAAATTCACAATATGATCATCAGCAAAATAATTATGAAAAATTACATAGAAACATGAAGTGAATAAATGATCATTTTTTATATTTATACGGACTGTATGTGAGTATGTGTTTTTGTAAGCTGTAATTACTGGTATAGACTATCGATGCCTGGTGCTAGATATCTGAGCATTTCTCAATAAGGGGGAAAGTATCTCTCTTGTCTAAGCACCAGGTTTTGCCAAACATTACAGTTATTGTTGATATTGAAATTTCTTCCTCCTACTGTTCTTATTTTAACACAAGACAACATATGAATGGGGAAATCCAATTTGAGTTCATTCTAAGGAATAGCAAAATGTTATGTTTTAAATATAGTATATTAATGGTTTTTTTCTTTTCAGTTGGTAACAGTTCTTTCAATGGAAAATGAATGCAGTTAACAGTATTGGTATTTCTCTTGCAAATAATTTTATTCTTAGCAGGTTAAGTTTGTTCATTGGTGATACAAATTTAATTTTCAGCTACAGAACGTACACCACCAGCAAACCCTTGCTTCCCCTCTCCATGTGGACAGAATGCTGAA